>JAWPHD010007748.1:0-124551 GCA_037043455.1 Cyrtodaria siliqua
GGAGGTAACGTTGCAAATCTCTGTTTTAAAACACTAGTTTCATAATACTACTAATTATGGACAGATGGCTAAACTTAATGAGCAGGTATTTAAAAAGAATATTACACTGATCCATTCCATCCTGCAAGTTTTACTGGCCCTGGAACATTGAAAAAGAGTTACAGATCGAGAGGGGGTTGAAGGAACATAAGTGACAGAGAGCTGTCGAGAGAACAGCGCAGCTCGACACTATTCTTATTTTTCAGAGAATAATAAATTTATAGCTAGTAATATACCATCAGAAAACAAGGCTACAACAATTGTGGAGGTGGGGTTGGGAGCACAACATAACTATGTGTAAGAATTGACTCAAAAACTACACAGAAATATTTTAAAAAAAATATTTAGAAAAAAAATCGAGTTTTGAGTGGGGTACGGGGATGGTGGGTAGGAGAGAGGCGGGGTGTGGATGGTGGGGGTGAGTGGAGGGTGGTGAGAGTCAACATATATGTGTAAAAAGCTATGTAAGAATTCACACAAAAATCACAAAAATATGTAAATAAAATAAATAAAAAAAGATAGCTATGTGTAAGAATTGACAAAAACAACACAGAGAATATGAATAAAAAAAATTAAAAGAGACAGAAACAAGGTAAAAAAAATAAATTAAAAAACAAAGGAGTTAAGAGTGTGTGTGTGTTGGTGGGGGGTGGGGGTGGGTGTAGTTTGTGGTGTTTGGGAGGGGGATGGAAGGTGGCAACATATATGTGTAAGAAGCTATGTGTAAGAAATTACCAAAACAACACAGATATATGTAAAAAAATTAAAAAAACAATAAACATATTTGTTTGCGAGCGTGGGGGTGGTGGGGTGGAGGTTGGGGGTGGGGCTGGGGGTGGGGGGTGGGGGGCAACACAGGTATGTGTAAGAATTGACCAAAACAACACAGAAATATGTAAAAATAAATAAAAAGAAAAAAGAAAAGAGTTTCGAGGGGGTTGGGGGTGGGGGGTGTAGGCGGGGAAAAAAGCAGGGGTTGGGTGGGAGGAGCAACATATGTGTAAGGATTGACCAACAAACAAAGAAATATGTAAAAAAAAATCTAGTTTCGAGTGGGGGGTGGGGGGAGGTCGGAAAGGGGTGTGGGGGGGGAAAGGGGGCAACATGTTAAGAATTGACAAAAGCAACACAGAAATATGTAAAAAAAAAAAAGAGTTTCAAGTGGGGGGTGGGTGGGGGGGGGGTGGTGGAGCGGGGATGAGAGGCGAGAGTGTGGTTGGAGCAGGGGTGGGTGGGGGGGGGGGGGGCAACATATATGTGTAAGACATTGACTAAAACAACAAAGAAATATGTAAAAAAAAATAATTAGATTTTCAAGTGGGGGTGTGGTGGGGTGGGGTGTCGAGCGAGTGATGAGAGGCGGGAGGGGGTTGGGGTGGGGGGGGGAGGGAGGGGGAGGGGGCAACATATATGTGTAAAAATTGACTAAAACAACAAAGAAATATGTTAAAAAAACAAATAGATTATTTCAAGTGGGGGTGGTGTGGGGGGGGTGGTGAGCGGGGGTGAGAGGCGGTGAGTGGGTTTTAGGGGGAGGGGAGGGGGGCAACGTATATGTGAAAGAATTGACTAAAACAACAAAGAAATATGTAAAAAGAAAAGAGTTTCAAGTGTGGGGGGGGGGGAAGTGAGAGGCGGGGTGTGTGGGGGGGGGGGGGGGGTGGGGGGGAGGTGGCAACATATATGTGTAAGAATTGACAAAAAGCAACACAGAAATATGTAAAAAAAATAAATAGTTTCAAGTAGGGGTGGGTTGTGGTAGGTGGATGAGAGGCGGGAGTGGGTTGTGGGGGGGGATGGGTGGGGGGAGGGGGCAACTTCTATGTAATAATTGACTAAAACAACAAAGAAATATGTAAAAAAAAAATCAACTGGGCGGGGGGGGGGGGGGGGGTCGAGGCGGGGGTTGGGGGGCAGGGAGGGGGGGAGGGCAACATATATGTGTAAGAATTGACTAAAACAACACAGAAATATTGTAAAAAAAAAAAACAACTGGGCGGGGGGGTGAGAGGCGTGGTTGGGGGGGGGGCAGGGAGGGAGGGGAGGGCAACATATATGTGTATGAATTCACTAAAATCAACACAGAAATATGTAAAAAAAAAAAAAAGATGTGGAGGGGAGTGGGGGTGGTGTTAGGGGAGGGAGGAGAGAGGCCCATGAAGTGATATGGTGTGAAGTAATAAGATGCATAATGCTATAACAAATCCCAAACCAAAATTATAGATATAAACATGCTTCCATGCAAACCTAGATCTCGCCTTATTGCTATTGCAGATTTTATGGGCCATCACACTTTGGGTTCCATGGGAGCCCAAAATTTGCAGAAGACAAAATTACTTATCCAACCCCCCTTTACAACATACTATAAGGAAACCAATTCCAAAATTTAGTTAAGCTAGGACAAGAAATGTAAGAGATATAGACCCTGTTAGCACAGCTTACCATGCAAAATTTGATGTGAAACAGACATATTTTAAGGGCTATCAGAATTTGGGTTCCATGGGAGCCCATGGGTTACAAGAACCAAAATTGCTTAAAGCAGTCTTTAAGATAATGCTATAAGGAAGCCCATGAACAAATTTGGTTGTGCTAGGACAAGAAATGTAGGAGATATAGACTTGTAAACACAGCTTACACGCAAACCTAGATGTGGGACGCCGACGCCGACGCCGGGGTGATTACATAAGCTCTCTTATTCTTCGAATAGTCGAGCTAAAAATGAAATACGGTCTTTCTTGCAGAAGCAATATACATATACAGTTAACAGGCCGGTTATGCACTCATTTCAACGAACTCATGTTGTAACACGCGGCATATATGACCAGTTAGACAATAGACCTGGCGGACATGAGTAGACTGGCAAAATATAACGACGGCGTGACTCTTTCTATTAGTGGCGATAGACTTCTTCAGTAGGGTCGCCATGGTAACACCCTTGAAAAAACAAACAGTCCGACACGGTTCTATACGCTCTTAAAGCTATGCTTGGAGAGTCTAGGAATACTGTCAGGGTCATATACCAGGGTCGTACTGCGGTACGGAATTTAAGAACAATAACATGTCTGCATTTCTAAGAGATAACAATATAAAGCATATATATGCCTATCCTCCGGTCAAGGCTCGAGCCTACAACCACCGACCGCATCGATCGTTGCTCGGGAACATAAGCCCGATGGAAGTAAACACAACTAATGAAACTGCTCTGTTCAACGATATGTACATACGAGCGTACGCTAACTCTATGAAGGATTAAAAATTCAAAGACTGCCGTCTGTTCCTTTAATAAAGTTTAACATCAATAAATATTTAGTGACGACACCGATTTGGAACCAGCTGTATTCGTATGCTGAGAACAGATTTATAGGGGATTTATCACTGGCGCTTCGCGCCAGGGATGGAAATCCCCTTAACGGTATCAACTTTTGTCCACATACTATTCGTTTGAAAAATACTATCCCTTTGGTTTCCGATTTCGGCCAAGTATATGAGAGTCGAGCTTAAGGAACGGGAAACCAGGGGCCTCTTCGGCGATGTCCCTTGTCTGGGTACCATTCGCAACATCTCGCTATCATCGAATAATGACGGAATTGGCCGACTATGTACGATCAAAGATATCGGAACTCTTCGTTAATTTCCGCAATTGTAGAGGATGAATCAATATTGGCCAATTGTCTCGCCAGTTACCATTAATTGATAAATATGACTAAACAGAATTTTTTCAATTGATTTGGGTTTTAAAAAACTCTTTTACTCTACTACTCAGGTCTTGCGTAAGTATCAGGAGTCGTGGAAACAGAATATCGTATTAAATTATATACTAGTTAATGATGATAACATCTAATTGTCACTGTGGTGTAGTGGTAAGCATGGCCGTTTGTCATGCAGATATCCGAGTTCGCATCTCCAAATATTATTTTATTTTGTAATTATATTATTTTGTAACTGTAATAATTAATTAAAAACTTTTTTTAAGGAATAAAATGAAAAAAGAAAGAAAATTAATTGACGGAATCTTCTAAAGTGAATTTAGATTAGTCATGATAACCGAGAACAAACTCTAATGGCTCCAGTTTCCAGCATTTCCATGAATAATTTTGACAATACATATACATTATATATTACTATATTTTTTTTTAACTAAATAAGAATTTAAAACACAGTTTATAATTAGAAAATTAGTTGAGAGATAAATATTCTACAACCGAAGCACTTTTATGATAAGGCTTTTCGCATGCAAACCTGGCAAACAAGTTTATCGAATAAATTAGAACCTTAATTTTTTTGTCACATTATAACTTTGTGCTTTGGGTTTGAGTCATGAACAGTTTAGCATGCACACATTCTACACGTGTGCTTATCTTCTAGATTACTAGTTACCTACTTCCCGGGATCAAGATGCAGAATTATGCTATAAATGCATGATTGCATGAAATGAAATATGGATCTTTTTAAATTACCTCGATAATACTTAATACTTACCCGTATACGAAGTATATCATGTGTATTGTTCTGAGTTTTGATGCCATGACAGTCTGTATTTTTTTCGGCAAACGTACGTATTCTAACTGATATAAATGTGTTTATTTGTATAAAGTGTATGTAAAATGATGCGCGTTTACATTTAACCGATGATCGATTACAGGCTTTATGATGATCTTAATCGGATGCCTAATACACCGATGATGGGTTTAAAACAATCGAATAATCGGTAACTTCACTAGCGTTAACATTAAATATTTCAAAAGCGTATTTTGCAAAAGCATTTGTGGTGATGTTTGTGGTGCTAGTAAAATATAATGGCGAAATAATTTTAGATGGCATATTTTACAATTCGGAACATCGAAAGCTGCAATAATTCAAAGTACTAAAGTACTTAACAAAATCCTAACGTGTTCTTAGAAATTCGATCTAATGCATCATTGTACAACGTCAACCAATCTTTCCCAGGTCATGCGCATATAATTACAAACTAGACGTTGGTATGGGTGTATTAGATTTGTTGTTTCGTACACAATAAAGTTTAAAAAAAGAAACTAAAACCATAAAACCTTGGGCTTTTCCTGTTAAGCATTACGTAGTTCACTTTGTAAGGTGCGACATCGTTAATAATCTGACAATTGCATCCGATTACCTACGTTCATGCACCTTCGCAACATCTAGATTGATTCCGAAATGATTATCTGAAATGAGGAACTTTTATTTCAATTCTTTTTATTTTAATTTTCATCCCAGAACACGTGCATGTGAATCTCTGTCCTTTCCTTACGTAAAAAGAAAGATGAGTGCAATATCCTCAATTACACAGTTTGCTATTTTAAGGAAATAGATATATAAAAGTAGATTACATTCGATCTCCATGTCAGCAAAATTGTGTTTACAGTATTTGTACAGCGAAAATTGCGTGTAATTTATAGAAATTGTAATAAAAAAAATGGTTAGAACCTAGATCCATATATTTACTTGTTTTGAAAGAAATGTCATAGTACCTTGTCATATACAAGTTTTAACAAAAGTTGAGCATTATAACATACTTTTTTTTTATCTTGAATTTATTTATTGTTTGCTAAAGAAAAAGGAGGGGTACTGTCCATATATGTTTGCTTTTTAAAGTAAAGGACGAATGAGGTTGACTGACGTGGCGCAGTCGGTAGCGCTGCAGATTTGTAATCGGAGGCCCGGGGTTCAATCCTCCGTGGTGCCACTGAGTTTCGTCGGCGTTTTCTTGGGCAGGACACTTTCCCTTAGCCTCGTTCGTCGGATGAGGACGTAAACCGGGCGGTCCTGTGTATCGGTCTATCATCCGAGCACGTTAAAGAACCATAGGAATATATTCGATAATAAGAGTAGAGCACGGTTCCCGGATTCCTATGTATCCTTCCCCTCTCTCTGGGGCGGCTGCAAATAACCTAAACTGTGTTGATGTGTTAAACAACATTCAATTCAATTCAATTGTTTGTGTATGTTTTCAAAGATATATATATACATATATATAGGTAATCGAACATTAATCTTTGTTTTTCAATAAATGTAATGTTATGAATAAAATGGTGAAAATGTTCAGTGACTCTATTGTATTTTTCCTCTTTTTAGTGACATTTTGGATTTAGAAATATATGTCATCTTCAAAGACGTCTAGTGGAAATAAAGTGTGATGACCTACCTTTTTTTTGATAATTTTGTATCTAAATGATACCAAAGAAACTTTAAGTATCAATGCAATACAAATCTCAGTACTACGTCCTTTCCAAGCCAACCCACAATTGAAAAACAAAAAAAATCCTATTTTTTAAATCAAAAGGATAAATTTTACTCTGAGCTACACATATAAATTTTGTTGACAACAAAAATGACCACAGATGACGTAAAATATATGAAGAAAAAAAAAGCTTAACATTTGATATGTTACCATCTTAAATCATACATTATATTCATATATATTAGAATGTAAAACGTAAAACAATTCTGTTGTCAAATATATCTACGATTTAAAAATAAAATTCTTAAACTTGAAAAAATTTCAAAACTTGCCAAGCCAACATCCTTAAGTTTATTACTGAAGCTGGATAAATCCCCGTTTAGGCTGTGCCTTTTTCATATTAGACTGTATCTATTAAATTGATACCGTTATTCAAGTAGTAGAAGACAATTTGACTGCGTCCCGGTATTCTTACTAAAATACACTCGTTTTATGAACAGTAAAATGACGTTGATACACAGTCCAACACCCATAGCAGCTTTCCGAGTTCGAGATAAATATAGCCGGAGCCGGCAATAAACCAGACTGCAGACAAACATCAAACGTCACCGTCCTTTTAGACTTTAGGTAGACGTCATCATAGGGTCCACAGCCTGTCCGGTCATCGCACAATCAAAGAGGAAAGCATAGTGGCGAACTGTATATGGGTCCACCACCAAGCATGCAGTGCGTTGCAAAATGATATGGTTTGATAAACCGTTTAACAAGATTAACAAAGATAGTATGAAAGTGATCATGACCAAGGATATTACGAAGTTTGTAAATCACGTCACCATAGAAGTCAGGTTGTAATAGTCCTTGTCGCAGAAGAGTTCTTAAATTACTTTTGTATTTGGAAATAAGATCAGGGTTACGATAATAAAATTTTGCAAACGTTTTACGAAGTTTATGGTAACGTACCCATCTAAAGTGGGATAATTACCAATATCAAAATTAAAATTATCTCTCTTGTCATATATTTTGCTAATTATTTCACCATTTTCAATGGAGAGATGTAAATCAAGAAAAGAAGCGATATTAGCTTTGTTAAGTTGAAGTTCTTAAGGATATATATTATTAACTATAGTAGAAAAGAAATGGTTGTCAATGTTTGATATATCATCCAGATACCGAGAGGTGTCATTAAAGGCTTCAATAACATCTGCCTGGGTATCTGGTGAAAGACTCAACATGAAATCTCTTTCATAGCAATATAAAAGCAAATCTTCGACAAGTGGTGCACATTTCGTACCCATAAGGATAGCAACATTTTGTTTATAAACGGTCGTTCCATACCTGACGAAAATATTATCTAATAGGAATATAAGTACTTGACAAACTTCTTGGCAAGTCTATATTATTACAGGCCAAAAATGTAGTATTTTCCCTAGCGAATGTTTGTTTGAATAGGAGCAATAAGCTTGTCTTTGATAAGGTGAAGTGGTAAGGTTGTATATAGTGTAGAGAAGTCACAAGTGCTTACAGATGAAACTTGACGTTTATTGCAAATTTTATCAAGAACATCTCCTGAATTGTTAATAGACCAAAACAAATTAATCCCAGAGTCAAGTTATATGGTGCCCATGTTGGACATTGACGTTAGGATCTCAAAATCAAACTTAATGTAGTTTTTGTATTCATAAAAATGGACACCAAGTTTTAAAATGATAGTATTACTTTAAAACATGTGGCCACACATATCCAAAGGTTATTGAGTCATAAAAGTTTGGAAACTTCCAAAAGGCCAGCATATTTATCTACCGCTCATGAACAGTCTCAATCAAACCGAGACTGCAATATTTCGTATGTGTCGTGCTCGGCCGTTTCCAAAGGTCCATTATCATACTTTTTTTATGTCAGGTGGCGCCTTCTTGGATGTTGACCAGTCGATCTCAAAATTGAACGTATACGAAATTTTGCATGTTTACAGCTGCATGAATAGGATACATGAACAACTGTATCCACAAATGCCAATATATCTTTTAGAAATCATGTTGCGACATTCAGCATGTGCCGCATTCATCATGGGGCGGCCATCTTGGATTTGACGCGTCGATCTTAAAATCAAATTTAAGCGAGAGATCGTCTGTCTAAGGACGCAAGGCTAGTTTGAAAAGGATTGCGGAACAATAGCGGCCACAAACGCTCGGAAACATTTACGATGCATTTCCTTTACGATGCAAATTTTGGATTTTGACGCATTGACCTCAAAAATGAGCTTTTAAAGCTTATGTCTGCATTCATAAAGATGGATACCAAGTTGTATAAAGCTACGATAGAAAGTGTGGCCACAGCTATCCGGAAAACTTCGGGAAGGACAGACGGAAGGCTGAACGGACGGAAGTATAGTCCCATTAGTATAGTCCTTTCGACCGGCAGGGGACAATAACAACAACCAGTTGGCATATTACATTTGTAAAACTATCATAAACATGCTTCCCAATACCTGTCCTTAGTCATACAAATTGCGTCACACAATTAAATACCATTACAACTTGATACGCAATCTATTAATCACTTTATCCTCATATACCAAACATTACTCGAACCCACTGCAATCTATTAATTGTTTGGTTCTTTAGCAAGCTGTTACACGTGCCGTTGCAAACTATATAGAAATATGATACTTTAGATATGTTTATCATTTACCTGCTGCTGAAATGTTACAAGCTTAATGCTTTTCATAGCTCGTGCCACTCTGTAATCAGATAGTTTGTAGATAATGATTTAGTAACATTTGGTGAGTGGGTTAGAAGATACTAGAACTGTATGTATCAGTCACTCACACATTGTATCCAATACTTATATACTGATAGTGTCTACTACTAACTGAGTACTTTTATTCAATTTATTTAAAACGTTTTTGAAAGAAATAAGAAAGAACCATTCTTAAATAATACCGGCTTTCGTTATATACTCCTCGAAATAAGTTAAGGACCATCTCTTCTTTATTTCAATACGATTCAAGTTTGCATCATCGCACACGTTTAAATACACAGTACATTTGAAAAATGAAAACTGTTTCGTGTTTCTGTATTCTTTAGGAACATTTTACACCAAAGCAAATTAATTTGAAAATTCAGATTTTGAAATTTCAATAAAAAATAACCCTTTTCACCCAAAAATACTATTTCGTATTATTTTCATGACTATCTGTCACCATTTTCTTTAGGGTAACTCTACAGATAAGCGTGCTTGCCAAATATGCAACTAGATCTTGAAAATGTACTTCATTTTGGATGGGATAAAAAAAAATCAGCGTTTTTCAAAACTGTTCGGTGTATGTATTTAAACTGCCAAAGGTTAGTCAATTTCGGAGATAATTAAAATGTCGCGTCCATAGTTCCACTGATAAAGATAAATTGACAAAATATATTAAAACTTTTAAGTATTTTTGTTTTGGGGGAAAACAATGATTTTTAGAAATATTTAAAAAATCTCGGACTCTTTAACAGAACAATGTACATCAACATTTTGTTTTTTCATCTAAAGCAGAAGACCTGACACTTTCCAGTTTAATGCAACGTTGCTTACACATTCTGTGTAACCTTTTGAAAATGGTATGTAGTCAATTTCACTGGTAAGCATATGGAGACATTTTCTTGCGGTCCTTAACTTATTTTGAGGAGTATATAAACCTAAGCGTATATCGCTTTCTTTGGCGATTTCTGTCCTTTCGCTTAGCGGAATATTGCAGGCAGAATGACTGCCGTGAATATACATTTTATCCACAGATCTGTGTTCAGACTGTTGCTCCGATGCATAGCTCTGTGGTTCTAAAAGTAGATATAAAAATCGAACAGGAAAAGTAGCATTCAAGGACGACAGTCAACCACAAACACTCACAGAAACAAAGAATGACGTTAAAGATGAAAAAATGGCAAGATACATTGTAAGACATCACAAACACAATAAGGGATCGTTTAGGTGCATAATCAGAATCTCCTTTATTGTGTACAATATACAGTATCCGATCTAAACATCCTAAAGCTGTTTTTTTCTCACCAGTTAACACGTTAACCAATCTTAACGTACGTGTGTATGACTGTATGGGTTTTGGGGTGACTTTAAACAGTATTAGTCATATACTAAGTGAAGGGGTGGACTAATCCACGTTGGACAGCTTTGTGGAGCCTCATATGTCACAAACCGCATTTTTCACAATTGTTTTTGTGGAAATTGCGTGGAATAACACCATTCTATATTTGCCATATATAACTAGTTATATAAGTATGCAAATAAGCCTAGTATGCGCTGTCAAAATAATTCGATAATGACTATGATCCAATTCCCACGGTTCATGTCAGTTTCGCGTGTTAAAGCGACAGGCAAAATGCAATAAAAGTCTATATGTGAGTTATGTGATAAATAGACTCTAACATTCGTTCTCATTCATTATTGAATTTATTAAACTCGTTAGAAAAAATGATATAATGCTCGGCAAGAGCCTCGCATTATATCATTTTTCCAACTCGTTTAGTAAATTCAATAACGAATGTGTACTCATGGACGATCCTCTATATAATGTTTAGGATAATTCATCTCCCAAACGTAAGAATGTGAGAAGCTGAGCTATTAATTACAAAGTCTGATAACCGTGAAAATAACCATATCAGTAGAAACATACACATAAGGTAAAGTGTACACAAATTTGATATTAACCCATGGAATAATTAATTAGATTTGGACAGAA
This sequence comes from Cyrtodaria siliqua, assembly GCA_037043455.1. Lineage (NCBI taxonomy): Eukaryota > Metazoa > Mollusca > Bivalvia > Adapedonta > Hiatellidae > Cyrtodaria > Cyrtodaria siliqua. The sequence continues at coordinate 10,968 of JAWPHD010007748.1, forward strand.
ACCGATTTTGATCAAATGGAAATAATTACTATTACACCATTGCAACAAAGTCCTTTTGATTGTCAAGTTACGCTACAGCCACTATCATGGGTTTCAAACCAGTGCCTTCTGTCGTATTTAGAGACAGTCAAGTTAGCAGGCGAACCTGTCACATGCGGGATTCGAGCTCATGGCCGAAGTTGTAGTATAATGTCTAGTATACAACTACAGCACGAGTTCTACTACCGTGACTTCCGAATCACAAGCTTGCACTAAGAATCCAACTCTTGCAACACATGTATTGTATCCGAAGACGTACCAATTCTGATGTATTTGTAACTTTTGGAAGTGAGTCATAATGAACCACAATTTTCACAAATCACACCTCTGAAAAATGCGTACGCGAACTCGTTTCAGTGGCAGAGTCAGTAAAGTGTCATTCATTATTTTGTAATGTTTTACTGGCTTCGGTAGCTCATTGAGCAATAAAGCATTGGCTTTAAAGCTACAGACCTCTTCCTCACGTGGGTTTGTTTCCTGGCGAGAGCATTTCTGATGAAAATTGTCATCCTTCATCTCATTTCCATCTGAGGTTTCTGTATCAATATGATGGTTTAACGGGCTGTAAAACCCCGTTTCATTTCGATCTGTTTATATAACAGACCTACTCGTGTTGTCGGCTGATATATGTTACCAAGTAATATTAATAATCATTAACGTTATTAATTTGAAACGAATGTTTGAATATATATTGGATTTCTGCGACAGCCGTTGCCGATTTGATACGCATGCGCGAATAATTATTTAGAGTTTCTTGATATTCACATGCATTGTAAACTAAAACGACTTATTGAATTATGTGTCACATCTCATGCACAGTCACGAGTTTGAAAGGCATGTTCGATTATGTCTCATATTTCTCAGACAGTCTGGTTGAGTTGATACGACTATTCGATAATGTTTTAGATTTACCTGATAGCCACATGTCTTGTAAACTAAAGCTAATGTTCAACGTTGTTTGAGATGTCTGCGTACACCGTATCGATGGAAAATAATATGTCATGTAACACGTGTGTCTGCTGGTTATTTTACATTTTCACATCTCCGAGTTAAACTGTCCCCATATTTACAATGGGTACCGTTATGAAACTCTGGCAAGCGAAAATGGTCACTTTACGGATGTCACGTTGCCAAGTAAGTATTTTGGCAATGATTTGTCAACAAAGTCGATACAACTCGTGCATTTTGTCAATAATATGATGCACCCCAATGGCACACAGGTCATATCAGAAAGGTTAAAGAACAACTTAACTAAAGGTTCTCTGATGGTCACACGTATACAGTTAACAAAATCCTGGAAATTTGATAGCTACTGAATTTTAAGTTTTTCGAACATGGAGGATAACTGGGCGAACGCAGTGAAGCAGTCTAGTTAGATTTCCGATAAAATCGCAACATCTTAAAAAACGAGTGTTCCGATTGATCTCATCATAATGAAAAAACCACCGCATATAATAGAAAAAGCACTGCATATCATAAGAAATGCACCACGTATAAAGCCGTTTGTACCGAATATAATGCAGTTGAAACCACCGAATCCACCACGTATATTAGAATATGTACCACATATAAAGTCAACAAAAGCACCGCATATAAATACAAACGTACTTCATATTATGTTCAAAGGACCTCATATATTAGACAAACTACTGCATATAGTAATAAATGCACCACATATAACGATAACTGGACCGCATATAATGGTTTATCTACTGCATACAATGACTTATCTATCGCATATAATGATTAATCTACTGCATATAAATACTTTTCTACCACATATAAAGATTTATTTACCACATATAATTAAAAATGCACTGCATATCATGAAAGATCTACCACATATAAAGGGAAATGCACTGCATATATTAATCGGCAACATCATAAGACAGTCAGGGCGTTCCATATTTCTAGGCTATTGTTTTTTTTGTATTATATTTACTCGAGCATGTTTGTGTTTTACTTATATTGCCTATTGATGATGCCTTGTTGGTTAGAGATTAGATCATGGCGGGGATTTCTTTATTTACACTGTCCTGTTTTAATGGGATGACAATAGGGTAAGTGTGAGGTTTGGTGCACCCTAGAACCGGTTTAAACCCCCCAGTGGCCTACTTTGTCACTGACCTTTCCAAGGCGGTAGCCTTATTGTCAACCTTTTAATGTTTGTGATGTCGTTTGCTTTTATTATTACTTTTGCCTGCTTTTTGTCTGTTTGCATGTTTGTGTCTGTGTTTTGTGATTGACTGTCCTCCTTAAAAGCTACTTTCCCTGTCCGATCTATTTATATTTCTTTAATACTTCCTCCTTCTTGTGATATTGTTGGTTTTCCATAATAATGTTCTTTTCTTTTTCCCTCTTTGACTTCTGAAGTATCAACATTCCATACTGCCTGTTTAATAAGTCTTCATTCTTTCCTGGCTTTAATACTTCCTCCTTATTTTCTGGCAAAGTGTGCTGGTTAACATCTTTCTGTTCTGCGTTTTCTTCTCGTTTAAACTTACGTTCAGTTTGAGTTCTCTCTCTTTGAGTCTCAGTATTTTTAATCGTTTCTCGTGATGCTCTAAACTGTTTCCTGTCGTTCCTATGCTTAAGGACTTCCTGTTCTATAAGCTCTAAACCCTTAATGGTTTCGATCAATTGTTTTTCTTCTTCTTTCTGTACCTTTCTTCTTTGCTCTATCAATTTATATTGCGCTGTCAGTTCGTAAATGAGTCTATTTTCATGGTCTAACTCCCATGCCAATCGGTTTGCTTCCTTTTCCTTATAAGGGTCTATAGTATCTTCATTTATGAGTCTCTTCTCATGGTTCAACTCCCACCTCAATCTTTATCTTCCTTGTCCTTATAACCTGCACTCTTAGCCATAGGGGTACTATTCTTCCTCTAGGCATGCATTGCTTTCTGTCGGTTTTCCTTTCCTGCCGTTTTGACTCTGTTACCCACATCATCTTTTCCAAATGTATATGTGTTTGATACAATCTTTCTCCGAAATCTGCTTTTACACGATTTATCCTATGGTCTGTCATCTCTTGTCTGTTCCCAATCTTGGTATCCTTTCCCCGCCTTGACGGATTGAAGTTTGGTATTCCAAATTCTATATTTGGATCCCGTTCTGTAGTCCTTCCTCTATTCTCTACCTCCTCTTGATTCAATTCGCACAGTGTCCTCTCCAGTTTCTTAATTTCTTTATTGAGTATTTCCTCAGTTAACCTCATATCTTCCTCCTTATCAGCATACAGATGGCTTTCTTCTAGGGTCTGTTCCATATGTGATATATGTTGATCACTTGTTTTGTCTATTGTTTGGTAATCTGATTCAACTTTCGAATCAAAACCGTAGTCCAAAACTTCCTCGTACGTTAGCATACCATATTTTCTATCGTCGTTTTCTCCTTCGCTTTCACTCTTACTCATAGTAGTCACTACTTCCAAAGCGTTTTTCTCTACTTGTCTCTTGCTAAGAATCAAGTTCTCTCCCTGAAGAGATAGTGCTCGTATCTCTTGTTTTATTTTTAATTGCTGTACTTCCTCTTCTTGTCTTTCGTGTCTTCTTCTCTTTCGTTTTTCCGTTTTCGATAAATACTCTGAGAGATAGTGCTCGTATCTCTTGTTTTATTTTTAATTGCTGTTCTTCCTCTTCTTGTCGTTCGTGTCTTCTTCTCTTTCGTTTCTCCGTTTTCGATAAATACTCTGCAATTCTATACACTAACAATATCCAAAAAACACAAAATGTATACTATAGATATTTTAGTCCAAAACAATTCCAATACTGAATCCAAATCCAATACTCAGTCCAATACACAACCAATACTCAATCCACTATGGATATCCATATCCAATACTCAATCCAATACACAATCCAATACTCAGTCCAATACACAACACAATACTCAATCCACTATGTACATCCAAATCCAATAGTCAGTCCAATACACAACCCAATATTATATCCACTATATACATCCAAATCCAATACCCAGTCCAATACACAACCCAATATTTATCCACTATGGATATCCAAATCCAATATTCAGTTCAGTACAAAATCAATATTCAATCCACTATGGATATCAAAATCCACTACTCAGTCCAATATTCAATCCACTATGGATATTCAAATCCAATAATCAGTTCAATACACAATCCAGTACTCAATCAATTATGTATATCCCATTCAAATATCAATCCAAAACACTATGGATAACAAATCCAATACACTTTCCAATACACAATCCAATACATGATACAATACACAATCCAATATACAATGATATACACAATCCAATACACAATGCTATGCACAATTCAATACACGATCACATACACAAACAATCCCATATGCAGAAAAACGCATTCTGGACGATAACTTCGTAATCATAATACCTATACTCATGAAACTTCATATGCATATTGCCCTAGGCAAATGGGAGATTTTTATATTATTGGGGTCAGTAAGTCAAAGGTCAAGATCACCATGACCTTATATAGAAAAAATAATTCAGGACTGTAACTTCGAAACCATAACACCTATACTCATGAAACTTGATAAGTGCATTGCCCTAGGTGAGAGGACGATCAATATTGTTTTGTGGGGTTAGTAGATCAAAGGTAAAGGTCACCGTGACCTTATATAGAAAGAAGCATTCTGGATGATCACTTCGAAACCATAACGCTTACGCTCATAAAACGTCATAGGTACATTGCCCTAAGTGAGAGAATGATCCCTATTTTTTTCAGGTCAGTATGAAATTTTATAGATGCATTGCTCTAGGTCAGAGGAGGAACTCTATTGCTTTTTGGGTCAGTTGGAAAAAGGTAAAGGTCACAATCTCCTTATGTGGAAATATGATTTCTGCATAATAACATTAAAACTGTAACATCTACTCAAATGAAACTTCATAGGTACATTGCCCTTGGTGAGAGGAGGGCCCAATAACTTTCGAGGCCGGTAGGTTTAAGATCAAGGTTACAGTGACCTTATATGTATATATGCCTTCCACACAAAAACTTCAAAACCGAAACACCTACACTCATAAAACATCATAGGTATATTACTACCCTAGATGAGTTGAATTGAATTGAATTGGATTTTACAGTCGCACCAACAGTTAAGGTCATATGGCGACTTTCCAGCTTCCACTGGTGGAGGAAGACCCTAGGTGTCCCTCCGGGCAATTTTCGTGCACGGGCGGGCACCTGCGTAGAACCACAGACGTTCCGCAAGCCAGCTGGATAGCACCCTAGATGAGAGAAGGAACCATATTGCTTTTGGGGGTCAATATGTCAAAGGTCAAGGTCACTGTCACCTTATATAGAAAATTGCATTCCATAGAAGTTCAAAATTGAAACACCTACACGTTTAAAACTTCATGCATACATTATCCATTTTGAGTGGACAAACCCTAATGTGTTTGGGGTCAGTTTGTCAAAGGTCAAGGTCACTATCACCTTATATGCAAATATGAATTGTACATGATAACTTCAAAACGGTAACACCTACACTCATGACATCTCAAAGATTCGTCACCCCTGTTGAAAGCATGAACCCTATAGTTTTGGGGGTCAAAGGTCAAGGTCACTAACTTTATATGTAAATATGAATTCATTCCGCATAATAATTTCAAAACCGTAACACCTACACTCAGAAAACTTAAGAGGTACGTTTTCCTTGGTGAAATGATGAACCCTCTTTCCTTTGGGATCAGTAGGTCAAAGGTCAAGGTCACGGTCACCTTATATAGCACAATGCATTCCCCATGATAATTTCAAAATTGAAACACCTACATTTTTAAAACTTCATACATACATTGTCCATGGCGAGTGGAGAAATCCTAAAGTGTTTGGGTGTCAGTATGTCAAAGGCTACTTATATGGAAATATGAATTCCACATGATAACTTCAAAACCGTAACACCTACACTCATGGAATTTCATAGATTTGTTACCCTTGTTAAACGCAGGAACCATATTGTTTTTGGGGTCAAAAGCCAAAGGTCAAGGTCACGGTCCTTATATGGAAATATGAATTGTGCATGGTAACTTCAAAACCGAAACATCTACACTCATGAAACTTCATAGATGCATTGCCCTTTTTGAAAACAGGACCCCGTAACCCTGTTGCATTTTTTGGCCAGTACGTCAAACGTCAAGGTCACAGCGACCTTATATGAACTATTTTGCACAATAACTTCAAAACCGTAGAATCTACACTCATAAAATTGTATAGGTACATTGCCATAGGTGAGAGGAGGAAATATTTTGCTTTTGGGGTCAGTAGGTCAAATGTCAAGGTCGCAATCACCTATATGGAAATATGAATTCTGCATAATAACTTCAAAACCGTAACACCTATACTCAAAACTTTATATGTACATTGCACTAGGTAAAACGAGGAACCTTGTCGCATTTGGGGCTAGTAGGTTAAACGTCAAGGTCACAGTGACTTTATATGAAAATATGCATTCCGCATAATAACTTCAAACCGTAACACCTAAACTCATAAAACTTGCCCTACGTGAGAGGATGAACCTTTTTGCTTTTGGGGCCAGTAGGTTTAAGGTCAAGGTCACGGCGACCTTATATGGAAATACGCCTTCCACACAATAACTTCAAAACCGTAACACGCACTGTTACTTGTAACTATTTGACCTAGAGTTTTGAAATTTTACAGAAATAGTACCCATCTTAAAACAACAACCGCTATTGATTTTAAGCTTAATAGGTCAGATTTCAAGGTCACTGTGACCTGATCATGACAAATTCCTTCCCAGTTGTTATTCACGGACAATTTGATCTACAGTCTTGAAACTTTAATAAATAGTGCACTTGGTTAAACAACATCCCCTATCAGTTATTTGTTTCGTTAGAAGGCCAAAGGTAAGGGTTATATTGACCTGACAGCTAGAAAATTATTTTAACATACAACGTTAGGAAACGGGCGTATAATGCCCCGTTAGTCGGCGCTCTTGTTTTAAGAAGAAAGACAAAACGGCGGTGGGTTATTCATAATAGCTAGTTTATTTTTCATCTTTCTAAAGTGGCAGAATTATGTAACGGTTCTTCAGTGTCAGGTATCTGACCAGTTATTTGCGCCACTCCTCATAAAGAACGTGATTTATAACCGGTTTGAGCGTGGGGGTTTGTACAAATTGAACATTTGTGTCAGATTGCAACTGGGAAAATAATCGAGTTGACAAGTAGTCGAAACAGTTGGTGAGATGGCCGTTGTTACATTGTCTATTGAGATTAAATATCATGGAATGGTGTAAAAATACCGCATTTAATTTATTTAAGCTAAATGTACATTAAAGCTTGCTAAACTTATTATATTTTTTTCTGTATATATGCATAGTTGAAAATATACAAATGCATATCTTTACATAAAATGCATGAATACATGATTTAACATTTCCCTTCTCCAGTAATCTGTTTGCAGATTAACATCATAGTATTATTGTTATATTTATATTTAAAATAATATACTTGACACAATCAGAAACAAAATGCAGTGAGTTACACGTTTATCAAAAATGAATATACACATTTTGCATGTGTAACAAAATGAATGCATATTTACTTAGAGTTTTTAATTGTGTTTGTCGGGGCCTCATTTTCCCTGATTTTGAATAGGAATTTTGGTAGATTTTTGCCAAGCGCATCACTTTTAATCGATGCCTATATCTAATAAATGATATGTTACTAGATTCATTCTATCGATAAAGAATAAATTGTTTTGGCGTTTATTTCATCAAAATCCATCAACTATTAAGAAAGTTATGATTTTACAAGCTGTGTATTAGGAGTAAATTTGCCAGTATTTACCAGTGCGGGCCTAATAAATGTATAGAATTCTTATAACGACACTACGTGCAGTCCGATCAGTCCGAGTAACATGACATCTGCATGGATGGCGTGTTTCACCAGGTATCCGTGTAGAGACTGTATATATGGGTGTCGACATCGTAAGAAATTGGCACAGGATCGCAAGCCATTATCCAGAGTAGTCAGTGGCCAATGTCAAATCTATTTTATTTGTTGTAAATTGTTGTCATATTTAAATTGTTGTTCTGAAGGAAATATTTGCCGGTAAAAGCCATAGATAGTTAGCAGGATATTGTCTTTAATTCTTGTACGTTTTCAAACGTCAGAATATTTTAGCAAGTTATTGTCTGATAAGATTATCGGGGCATACATTTACATTGTTGATAATGCCAGTTGCTCTGTAGATAGTAAATGGAATACGCGATGCAGATTATAGGTACTTTTCTACGGAGGGTTCTAACTGTCATTACATTATTGCATAAACTGTTATTGTTTATTGTGCATGGTAAATCTCTCTAAGTTTGGTTTTCATATTGTCATTATTATTTAATCACTCTGAGGTCGCTGTACCATTAAAGCCTATAATGTGTTAACGGGGTGTAAAACCAATTATTCATTCAGTCTATGATTGAATTATTATGTTGTAAGTTTTGCGTTACATTTAGGAATGTGAGATTTCATTGTCGATAAATTACATCTGTAATTGTTTCACACGTTTTGCTAAAGTTTAGCATAATGTATATTCGAAGAAGGTTTAGAATTCGGGTTTATTCATTCTGAATAAATATTGCTTTGCAATCAGTATTAGGTATGGTGATACCTTAGCGCTATTACAAAATACATGTTGTGGTAACATTGTAAGACAGGGTATATATTTTGTAGCCGTATACGCTAGGAGCGTAGAGCATGTAGAGCGTATCGTCGGGAGCGTGGTCTACGGGGTCGTAGGTTGGGAACGCCGTCATAGGACGCGAGAACGACAGCATTCGCCATTTGGGCGACAGACCAGACGGTAGCCACGGAGACGCTAGGCAAGAGGGCCTGGTTACGCAGATAACGTCACCGGATGTGTAATACCGGGACTTGGGCCATCGCCGGAGAGAATCGTGCGAGTGGGCGTCGCGTGTGCATTACGTCACCGGAAGTATACCGGGACGAATAGCAACCGCTAAGGACGGGATTGCAGATAACGCGGGAGTGAAGTGTTAGTGCCGGGAACTGTACCGGAAGGACTCAGCTAGATATAGCTTTGAGAGATAAGATAGCGTGTGATATAGTATACATATAGTATACATATATCATAAATACAGATATTAGGTATTCAGTCTGATTAAAACCGAACCGTTTAATCTAACGTGCTGTGAACATTTAAACCTGATTTAAAACTTGGATAATTCTACTTCGTCATTTGTATTCATCGGTATATATATTCATCTTGTTGTAAATAAATTTATTTAGTCTTGATTCTACCTTGGTGAGTTGTCTCCACTTGGTCCATCGTGATACAGCATGATATCGGTAAATAATATCAATATGTGAAAATTTATATATATATATGTTCTGTATGAATATGTTATGGAAGCTTCAGAATTTTTTTTAAAAAATACCGCATTGAATGTTGCGTGTTCGTCATATTCATACCATCTTCGAGATAGCTTAACTCTCTGTACTATTGACAATATTAATATTGAGTTCTGCTCAACCCGGGGCTAGAGGACATGAACGGTAGCAACCATTTTTCACTATCGTTAATGAACAGTCTCGATCAAACCGAGACTACAATATTTTTTGCTTTTAACGTGTTCCACGATTTCCACATTTCTCCTTTTATTCTTTTTTATCAATATTGTATGCATTTTATTATACAAAAATGTATTCATGGAGGCAGCCATCTTTTATTGTAATAGTGTTGTATTTCCGGTACAAAACAATTATATGATGACGTTTTCTATTCAAGATGGATTTGTTTAACTTTGAGAGGTGATACCTGTCTATATTCTGATACATATGAATAATAGTATAATATCAATACACATCAACTTTTTGCATTCTTCGATTAGTCGAATGTATTAATGTTTGTCACATCTTACAAATAATACACGTGTCCGTATCAGGTGATATATTATAAATGATTGAAATATTCCTGTATTATATCACACATCAGGAAGTAGAAACAGATATCGTGAATCATTCATCAACTCCGCCATTTCCTCATTAAATGTTCGTAGGAACGTACGCAGAAGATCTTTCGTACTGTTCAGCATTTGTCCAAACTCAAATTGGTATTTTGAATTATCGTATGAAATCTTTTTAGTCAGAATATCATGCATTACTTTGGAATCCAGTTTACCTGCAAACGAAATCATCAGTTCATTAGTGACCTTAAGTTAGCGGTTGCCATTTCTTATAATCTGGACACATCCATACCTTTAATTAAATGACGTAGTGATATTCAAAGAGTAAATTAACAATTTGCTCAGCTAATAAGTTATAGTCAGTTCTCATCCTATGTGTTGAAACAGAATGAAAACGTCATACACTCGATAATTAATATTTGTCTTCTCATTTTTAAAAGTTACGTCTACTCCTGTAAACTGAAACAATGTCTCCCAAATTACAGTGTTTTTATTGGGCATTTGACGAGATATAAACACATTGAATTATTCTCATTGTTTATGTAACCTATAAAGAAATATAATGCCATCAAAGCGAGATGGAACACTGTGAATAATATATTTAACAATTAAACCATAACATTCACAACGTTTTTTTTCCACCTTTTAATACTGATGCTTTAAAGATGCTTAAATGTGTATATTAATGTTACTTTAGTGTGTACAGATTTCATTCCATGTCTGTTCTTGTCAATCTAGTTTCATCGATTGTATTCTTATATGCAATTTTTGCCTAAAATGTGTTTGTATTTATATCATGTATGCATGTACACCTATTTATATCATGTATGTATGTACACAAGTGTCTGAATAAAATTATCAAATCAAAAATGTTATAGTCAGTTTGAAAAAAAAAAGATTTTTTAAAGATAAAAGTTAAGGTTAGAGTATGTACTTTACGAATGCTTCATAGAAACTACTTGAAAGGGCGGCTAAAGAACGCCAATTATATATGAAAACGGCTATCAACACCGTAAATCAAAGCTGCCGATGCAAAAATATATATATTATATCTTTTATTTACAGTTATTAATTAAATATAATACAATCAATGAAAAGGGGATCTCTTGGAATCAACAAACAAACAAAAGGGAAAAGTAGCAGACTCGTATTTTTTGAGTCTGTTCATGAGAGGTTATCTACGGTGCAACACCGATCATGCTCCCTAGCAGCGGATTAAGCGGTATACTACTTTAAAGACGGGCATATTGGAGTTGGTGATCCCAAAGCACCAGTTAATAATAACACTACTAATTCGATGTAGGAGTGACTTTTTAAATCGACACTTTATATAATGCCGCCAGATATGTTAACAGGCATTGTTCATACAATTATGCAAAAGCATGTGCATCTAAAGCAGATATGCAATCCATTCGACAGTCTGGTCAAATGTGTTAAACATCGTAATCGTTCATACAAGACAATGAAAGAATTGTTTATAGGTGAAGACATCTGGATATTTTAATTTCAACCACAAAGAAATGTTGACAACAAAACGTGGCCCAATAAAGGTTTTCTAATACACGTGGATCAGTTCGAACCCACTATGGTGGCAATACGAAATCTGTCGATATCACTATATTCAAACAAATCTCTTAAGGAGGTTACGAATGTTAAGGGTTGTGTTCCCTTTTGTGGAATCCCTTTGAAAGCGCATTAACAAAAGAAAGTAAATTAGAACTCAAATAATCCTGAATATATTTAAATGTCACTGACAGTTTAATATATTTACTCTTTTATCTAGATAGCGCTATACTTGAATAATAAATACAAACTTGATAAAAAAGGCTGTATTGATATATACTCAGCTTATGTCATACTCAAGGTCATATTTGTATTAACTAATTCAAATAGTTATCAAGTATGTATTTATAATTCAAGAGTCGCACTGTCTAGATAAATGTGTAAACATATTATACTGAAGTTTCATGTTAGAATATTCAATATTGTATGAGTTCTAATTTTTATCTCTTTCAAATGCTATGGGATTGAGCAAAAATTCGCATAGTCCTTAAATAAACACTACATTTTTCATAAAACAGCGAGCAGTTAAATGCATTTGTTTGAGGAAAATGGCAAAGAAAAAGAAAGTTTGAATACATACTTAAAGGGACACTGTCCGTAATTTTTAGCTTATAAAACACACACTATTTATGTTCGCACACATTACACACCAAACATTACTGAATATTTACTAATTAAAGCAGGATTGTTTGACGGAATTCAATCGCGGTACAAAAAAAAAGAGAAACCATTTCGGGCGTTTGAACTCGCAGCCCAAACTAAAAGTTACACTCGCGGTAATACTTGTGAACGTAAACCTAGCTCCCAACTGAGCTAAGCGGGCTATACATATTACGCACTAAATACTATGGTCAAAACCTAATGCGCTAATGGAAGTCACGTGATCGCAGAAAAGGTAAATACGGTGGGTCCCACTTTATTTACAAATAATAATTTAAGCTTTTTTTTTTTCAAACTCACGAATGTATTACTACAGACTTCTTAGTGTCTATGCTCATGTTTTCATGTATATATTTCACTGAATAAAAGTCGGACAGTTATTTGGTTATGCTCCCTATCTGCTTACTTACGGACAGTGTCCCTTTAAGCCAAGAAAATCAAATATTTTAACCATAGTTGCATTGTTATCCTGGATATAGTCCAACATATATATGGGAAGTAGTTGGTCCTTTCTGAACACGCTCAGCAATTCCTTCATGTAAAACGCATAAAAAGAGGCATTGAAATCAAATCCCCAAGCATTCCCCAAAACAAAATGTGTACACAAACAAAATCAAAGTATGGAAAGTACTGTGAAGTATGTGAAAATAAGACCGGAGGTAGTAATTGCGGGCCACCTCTCATACATTTGCCAATAACAAATGAGGACATTTAATATCAAGTAAAACACAAGATAATTTGAACACTATATACAGGTACAATCGAAAAAACATTTGCTCTGAAGCGTTCTTCCAACACAAGAAAATCATAGTTTTAAATTGGGGTATTCAGTAGGAACGCCAGCCCTATGGCGTAGGAATATTTATCAAACAAGGTCACGTGATAAAATCGATAACAAAATGACATTATTGGGAAAATTTTCACTGGTCAGATTTATACACCTCTTATTTATAAACTGTGATTATAACAAAACACAATCACAGATCGTTGTTAAAGTAATAATATTCACAAACTACATTGGTCGAACATAATTGGCGTACACTTCGTGTAATTCCCATTAATAGTTAAAGGTATTTTTCAAAGGGATGAATTTAGGTTGTTTTACGGTTTAAATTGCCAAAAATGCGCTTTTAAATCAAAATCGATTTATTTCGTCATTTTAGAAGCGAGAATAAAAACAAATGCATGTACGCGTAGATAAATCTTTCCTCTGTCCATATGCACATTTTTAATGAAATCGGAGACAAGTACTTTTTTTCCCCCAAAATTAACTTACATGACCCACGTACGCAAAGACGGCATAAAGCATATACATTTACAGACTCGACCGGGTACACAAGAAATGAAATAATTCCATTATTTCAATACATATATTTCAAATGTATGTATCCATGCATTCCAGATTAAATTTCTGATCTATACATGCTTTTGTATTATGCCGGAGTGGTCAGAATAAGTTTTAACAAACCAAATTGTAACGGTACGTCGGGAAAAGAAATGAGGATAGTGAAAATATATGTTGCAGTGCTAATTTTCTGAATCCGAAAAAAATGCAAAAAAAATGAAGTTTTAACAGCGAGAATGATTTTTTTTTCATGAAAGTGTTCATTGACATGTCTACTATTAAAACCCAAAATTTAAAGTCAATCAGAAAAAAGAACTTTTTTTCCCCAAAATTAACAAAGTACACCGTGTTCGCTAAAATATGAACAATCGCCTTTCGAAGTTAATGTTCACGCGGGATATAAAACCATGACATTGTGAAATCCTTTTTAAGAGATATATTGATTTCAACATTGTTCTGTATTTAATAAATTATTAGAGTAGAATGTTCACAGTTTTTCTCAAGGACACCATTACGGTAGTATCCCTGCAACCCCGCCTCTCATTCCACCCCCACCACCCTCCATACCGTATTTATTAAGTTGTATATAGCTGCGAATGTGCAGTTTTAATCAAATTCGATTAATTTCATCATTTTAGAAGCGAGAGAAAAAAGCAAAAGCATGTACGCGTAAATACATCTTTCCTCTGTAGATATGTAACATATAAAAAAAATCGGAGGCAAGTACTTTTTCCCCCCGAAAATTAACGAAGTACACCGTAATCGTTTAAATACGCCGAATCGACGTTCCAAATCGATGTTCGCTCGGAATAAAATTGTGGAATTATGAATTCATTTATAAAGATAAATCGATTTCAGCATTGTTCAGTAGTTGTTATATTATTGTTGTAGTATGTTCACAGTATTTATGAGAGCAACATTACGGTAGTATCCCTCCAACCCCGTGGGCTTCCCCCCTCCAACCCGTACACACAATACGTTGTGTATTGCTGAGAATGCGCCTTTTATTCAAACCGATTTATTTCGTCATTTTAGAAGCGAGCATAATAACAAAATCATATAGATACATCTCTCCTCTGTATATATGTAGAATTTCAATAAACGGAGACAAGTACTAATTAAGTAACAGGACCGTCCGACCCAAAGACGGCAACATTCATATTCATTAAGGAAAGACGACCGGCTACAGAAACAATTAAATAATTTCGTTATGTAAACACATATATTTAAAATGTATGTGTCCATGTATTTTACACTAAATTTTTGATCTATACATGCTTTGTGTTTATGTCAGAATGGCCAATTTACTTTAACAAACAATGTTGCAACGGTATATCGGAAAATGAAATCATGATGGCGGCAACATACGTTGCAGAGTTAATTTTCGAAATCAGAAAAAGCGATAAACTAATATAAGTTTAACAGGCAGAAAGAAGTATATTCTTTTAACTGTTCGTTTAAAACTGAGGGGGCGACTCGAGTTTTAAAGAAAGCAAGATTGGCATGTGTCCCTTTAACCAAGTAAATAAATGACTGACGAGTAACAGACATGCTACTGTCAGTAACAAACATGATTATGTGTAGACTCGAAGATTTCATAACATAACGTAGACATGTCATTGTGTCAATGGAGCACTTGTCAGATTTGTGGTGTTGTGAAACACTGTACGCGTGAATCCAAAAAGTGCGAGTCGTTTATATTTATAGGGCATATATTGTTATATATATATATATATTATTTATATATATTATTCTTTTATATTTATATGGTCCCAGAACGCAGTCATACTCACTACTATATTGAAAGTAAATACTGAATATACATGTGCGGTGCGTTACGATCTGTAGTATTTGAAAACAGACATATTAAACATTTCCCTGAACATATATACTATATTCGTAGAATTATTTTTTCCTGAAAAAAAAATACACGTTTGTTTTCAGCAGTTGAAATCTACTATACTGCGAATATTGCTACTTTGAAAATTTGAATACGTCTGTTTTCATCAAATAGCATGTTTTGTTTGTTATAATATATATATTTTTTAATTTATGATTTAAAAAAAAAAATGGATGATCGGAATATGTCTTACACACTGTTGAATCCTGTAATTTAACAACAAGTGGTTTGGTTCACAGGCGACAGTATCGGTGAACAAAACCACTTGTTTTACCGGATTCAACATTGTGCAAGAAAATATTCATATATTATACCATTAATAGTATAACATGTGTGTTGTAACATATGCTTATCCTTGGATAGTGGATGTCTGCATGGAACTTGACCTTTTACCTAAAAATCAAACGATCATCCTCTTTCCACTGTCCACCAATGAAGTTTCATGAAATTTGCTTTAGGTAATAGGAAAAACTGTGTGGGTAATACTTTTCATTTTCCGGTCATGGTAACGGACCTTTCAACTACTGACTTCAAAATAAACAGGGATGATCATTTCACCAAAGGCAGTCAAAGTATGAAGTTTTATGAAATTAGCTTCAGAGAAAGTAATAAAGAGTTTGTACAAAGTTTCGTCAAAATCCAACAAGTAGCGCAGACAAGATTTGTGACGGACGAACGGAAAGACCAAATATATTCTGTCTCACCTACCACTTTGTGGTGGAAGACATAATTATAAAGACAATATTTTATTTCATATGTATACTTTATTAAGCAAATAATTGAGCGAACATAAACTTCAGCATTGACTCTGGCCAGTGGTGTACATGGAGTCTTCTTCCACATGACGTGCAGACTGAAAGAAAAGAAAGACATAGAATAAAAAGTTAATATAAGTCGAGCAGAGTATTCAATTTGAATCATGTGTTGCGAGGGGGAGCTAGGGTATGTTTAGGGGAATGGGACAGTTTAAAATTTAATTATTGTTTAACGCCTCATCAACACGTTGTTTAGGTTATTTCGAGCCGCCCCTAAGAGAGGAGGAAAGATACATAGGCATCCAGGAGCCCTGCCCTACGCTTACTACCGATTAGATACCTATGGTTCTTTAACATGCTTGGAGGACAGACTCCTATACACAGGACCATCCGGTTTACGTTCCCATCAGACGAACGAGGCTAGCAGGACACATCGAAGTAACCCAGTGGCGCCAGTAAGAATTGAATCCGTGTTCACTGGATTCAAAGCCGATATGCTATAAACGTCCCTTGACCAAAACTGAGAAAATGGCACATCAAGCAAAGGGTCAATACATATTATATTGTGTATCATACTAGTATATGATTGAACTGACATGATTATAGAACCATTTTAATGTATTTTTCAACCCAACAGTACAGCAAGAATCTATTATTGTTGTTGTTAATTCAAAGATTTAAGTCCCTCCGCCAACTAAAACGCCTGGAGAACCCTGGTCGCTATGGGCACAATAGAGTCTGGACTTCTCTAGATGAGTGTGTTGGTTGATCTGGTGCTGCTGCTGTGGTTGTCGCTTCTGTTGTGTGTATGTAGGTGGTTGTCGCTTTCGCTCTGTGTAGTTCTCGCTGTGGTGGTGAAGTGGTCTGGAGTGGTCTGGCGTGGTGGTCTGCTGCTGGCGTGGTGGTCTACATCCGCTACGGTGTTCTACATCCTCTACGATTTGGTGACGGTCTTGCTTAGGGCCACACCCATCACAGTTGACCCCTGCGCCGCACACACCGCCCGATGTCTGTGTCACCCTGAAGTCTTCTGTGGCGTGTAAAAAAACACGGTAGAATGTGGGCTTCGCTGCAACGTGATGACCGGAGTTTGTGGTTGAGTATAGGTCCGTTGCAGCTTCAGCCCGCGTACCGGTTCCGACTTCAGGGATCTGGAGACATCAGATGATGTGTGCTGCGATGGGACGCAGGAGACATCTTCACATTCAGTCAACCGATATTCAATTCAAACCTGAGAGTGACAAGCTCTCAGGTATTGAATATCGGCAGTGCCCTCTCCACGACGTGCACGTGGTAAAGATCTGGAGAAGCAAGAATCTATTATAAGGAAAGTTAAATCTGACAGAGGGTGCAATGATTTATAAACCATTTTTACTAGAATAAAATACAAGTCTTGCCAACAATCTAAAATTGTTAAATTTTACACGTTTTGTTCATATGATATTTTACTTTAATGACTTAGTAAGGTCATTTTACATGGGGAGAAAACATTAATATACAACTATTTATTTTCTTTCTCAACATCTGGTGATGCCGCTAGTTTTAGAAATAAAACATGATTAAATAGGGCAGTTGAGAAGACACTTTTGTAGATGTGTGGTCTGTTCTGATGTGAAAATGTGTAAAACAGACACACTATTGGAAATATGCTCTGTGTCCCTTTAATAAATTGGAGACCCATCACATAGACCAATGAGTTGATGTTAAAGGGACACACGTCAATCTTGAAGTATTTATCAAGCTTTAACAATAGCATCTTCATTTGTTAACCTGGTAACATTTTAAATTTAAACCTGCTTGCATTACAAGTTAAGTAAAAGTGTTTCATTTTGTCTTCGTTATTCTATCAAATACTTAACTATGTTATAGGTGCACTATTATCAACAGTAAGTAATGTGTAAAACAATTTCTTCTGAATTATTCTAATAAATAATATTAATGATTCACAAATGCAAACTATGCAGAAAAATTAACCGAACTCCAGAAGTTTTAAACAAATAAAGACTGCCTAGTGTCCCTTTAACACAACTTGTTTTCGCATGCATCCAGTACATGTAGTTTACAAGAGCTCATATGACAATCACGCTGCACTATCAGTGAAAATATTTTTTACTCTAACTTTAAACAGCACCGTGCAAACATAACACAAACTCCATTTAAAGAACTACACAAGTGCAAACAATTTTTAAAAAGGCTCTTACCTCCATATGATCCAATGGCATTTAAACGTCTTGACATTCTGAAGTCGTCAGTATCAATTCACTTAGAGCTGCTCAAGGGCACGATTCACATTTGAGGCCTTTCTGAAAACAACATCAATCCAATGTCAATGATCAAACAGACATATTTTATCCTTTGTTATACATAATGTAACATATTTAAAAAAGAAAAGATAAAAGAAAAACTAAATTGAATAAAGCATGAATACTACTTGTGCTCAATAACACGGTTAATGTAATAAAAACATCTCTCATCATTCATTATACATGTAAAATATAATGTAGCCCAACTGGAGATCCATTAAAAACATTGTTCCACTTTCACAGCATATGTCCAGCCCATGGAATAGTCACTTCTTTTGAGACACACTGGAGGCAAGCGTAGTAGCTTCACCTCCTTAAAGGCTTTTATTGAAATGTACTTTCTCGAAATTGCGTTGTTTTTTTCGCAACAGAAAGTATGTAGTAAATGTAAATAAATGTCAATTCAAAATCACTTCCTTGCCTCAAAATTTTACTGTACATAAATATGAATCTGACCGATTTCAGTCAAATGTCTATGGCAGATTACATTGTTTCAATGGTAGTTGTATCGGGTTATGTATTCACGAATGTGCGAGAAAATGGGGATAAATTACATAACGATATAGAGACAACGCTAACAATTTACATTCATGCATCTGAGGGGTGGGGGTCGGAGTGGAGGGGGTTTCTAGTTGTCTTACCCCCTCCTTGTTTTCGGTATGCAAGCTCCATCTATCCCCACACACCCATCTACCGTACTTGGGTGGGGGCGGGGTGCGGGGGACATTAATATCATTTCTACTAGCAATTGTTTTATTCCACGAAACCTTCTACAGTTTACAGTACATCCAGTTACTGGAAAGATAGGAGTACACGAAAAACACTTATAGTAATTATGAAATTTCTATTATACAGTATACACCACTTTTTTAGGCACTGTATTTGGCCAATGTTTAAATATGCACGATCTAAAAGTGGTGTGTACTTTTAATTAACAAACACATTTTAATGACAAAACAAATACCTTGATCATGGACCTCCAGCAGCAGACAGTAATCCCAAATCCAACTTGCAACACCATGTCAATTTCACGTGTCAAATTATGTCACGGTGACCTGTCAGTCACCAACACTGCATCGTGTTGACACATAATGGGATGTTATTTCGTCCGGTAAGGTATTAGTTTTTACATAATCTACGGTATGAAACACTGTACGCCTGTTGTTAGACCCCATAGGTACCTGTAGTGCTCGCCGACGTAGCGCGCCCAATTTCGGGTGAAAAAAAATGGCGTTTGTTTTAATTGAAAATTCGTAAAATAGTCCGTAAAATACAAAGAAATAGTCCATGTTCGCGGAGTTAAAATGCGAACAGAACTGATATGTTATATGTCCGTGGCGTTCCTACTGATTGTCCACTTCCTTCCAAATTAGTACAAAGTATCGAACTCAAGGTGGGGGATCACGTGGTTTCAAAATGGTCGAACATATGGAAAAACAACCCCCCTCGAAGTAAGATTTTCTTTATAGTTTATTTATTACTTAACGCATTCTCATGTAATATAGTGCAAAGTAATGCGTTAAGAAGGTTGGCTGGGAAAGAACGTAGTGATGAGATTTTTTTAAAATTCATATTTAAAGCTGCTTTAGTATAATTTAGATTCAAAATTATCAAAAAAAGGCTAGGTCACCACACTTTTTCCCTCACTAGACGTCATTGTAGAAGGCACATATTTCTAACTTCATAATTTCACTAAAAATAGGGAAAATGTAGTAATTGAACATTTTCACAATTGTTTTCATAATATTACGTTTATTGAAAAACAACAATTAATTTTCGATTGCATATATACATATCTTGCAAATGATACAAAAACAGTTGTAATCCTCATTCGTCTTTTTACTTTAAAAAGCAAAGATATATGGACCGTACCCCACCCACTTTTGTTTTTACCGAAAAATTAATTCAAGATAAAAAATTATGTTCTAATGATCAACTTTTTTTAAAACTTGTATATGTCAAGGTCCTATGACATTTCTTTCAAAACAAGTAAAAATATATATAGGTCACCAGGCTTCTAATGATTTTTTTATTAAAAAATCTTTAAATTACGCCCATTTTGGAGTTATTTTGACATTTTCAATGTAAAATACTGTAAACACAATATTGACATGGCGATCGAAAATAAAATTAGCTCAGTATCTACTTTTATATATGTATTCCACTACTGAGAAACAAAAATCTGATTTATTCTATAGCAAAAGGATAAATTCTACTCAGAGCTACCCATACCCACTATTTTGTGGACAGCAAAAAATGATCACAAATGACAGGGAAAATACGAAAAAATAAATTTGCTTAAAATTTGGTATGTTAACATCTTAAACCCTACACTATATCCATATCTACTAGAATCGAAAAAATTAAACAATTATGTTTTTTGAAGATGTCTAAACTTGCCCAGCCAACATCCTTAAGTAATAAAGAAACTATAAAGAAAATCTTTATTCAAAGCGGATTGTTTTCCCGTATGTTCCGCCATTTTGAAACCACGTGATCCCCACCTTGGAACTTCAGCCTGGCATTGGAGATGTTCAATTCTCTCAAACATATACGACCACAGGACTTATGCCGCCATTTTAATTTATCTCACCACCAGTGATGATTGTAAGAAATGTTGTTAACTTAAACAAGTAAAGCATTACTTATTGTATCTTCTTTAACAATATTTAGCAGAATAACGGACTTTGTCTGGATGGACAGTCTATCGCGTCATATTGTTTGTAATGTTTGTAACACGCTCGTTTTATAAACAAAGTGATATGTTATCCCCGCATGTATAGAAATAATGTAGAAACATCTGCGTGATTACAAATATCTTGTAATATGTGTATACACCTTACATTGTACTGACGTATTTGACATTATTTATAAATAAGACAGGCTTCAGAATTCCCTCATGAAAATAAATAAATCATGCAAACAGTTGCATAATTGAAGTGCGTTGTATCCTGTGAAGCTGGTATAATTTGTTTGCTACAACCCACGGATTTGCTGACATCTAATAGCAACTAGATGTCTGAATAAGTTGAATGAGGCGAAACTCTGTATAAGATTGCAATTCGCTAACCAACGATTCTCCCGTGTTAACATGATATGTTAAACATATTCGTTTGACGTTTGCGTTTTAAAATCTAAAACATGAATGCTTATCTATTGTGATAGGGACTAAAAAATGTTATATGCACAACATACAAAAAAAAGACGACGCTCAATTTTTTACGGCGTTTTACCCTGTAATTACCGTTTTCCAGCCATATGGCATAGTCTGGTATGACCGGATGAACGGGTTTAGCGCACCAAGCGATTGTTACAATATTTTTCAATACCAGACCTACTTCTGTACGCAATATCTCGGTCCAACCTATTAGTCTAGATCAGCTTAGACACGTGTTGTTTTTTTAAAGACAAACGTTTGTATTTAAAACCGATGTACAAGAGTATTGTCATATGTCAGCGTCTGATTGTTCAGTATAGTTGTGTGTCTCGGAGAAATATCATGGATATACAAAAAACTAATGTGTCTTTCATATATATAAACGCTACCCCAGCCAGAGTATACTAGGTAAATACGAAATTGTTGATATATATAGGTAAAATTTAAAGACGAGAGCTTGCCTAGTTAAAACATGAACAGTCGGATGTTTGCTTACTAACAACGTGGTATAACATATACGTATGCACGTTTTCATGCTATTATAATTATAACGGACATGTATTGCATTTCAATAACCTAATAAACCATTCTCCCTCGTTGCACGATTTCATTTTGCAAACATTGTTTCAAGCTTTTTTTTTGACTCCAAGTAATAACATGTTGACATGCTTGTGCAAACTTTTGTATTTCCTTAACCTGCGATTCTCACCACGTCATTTGACATCAACTGCACACGTCATTTAAAGGGAAATACGGCAATTTTGAAATGTGTATCAAGTTTTAAAATAATGACCTAGAGTTATTATTAATCCAATATCAATTTAGATTCAAACCTGCATATATATTAAACAAGGTTTAACAACTGGGAGTTTAAATAACTGGTGAAATATAATCAACAATTAGTAATATATAATCACAATTTGTTTGCACGATTGAAATAATTATTTATAATAATGTTTTGCTAAATATGCAAGTTATGAAGAAACACAGGCAAGGCCAGACAGTAAATATAACGTTCTTGTTTAGCGTTTATGTCCCGGTTTCAGCGTAAGTTGCAGCTACTTCATTTTAAGTGTGTGTGTTTTGTTTCACCGGCAGTACGGGAGCAGAGAAGTCATTTCACGTGCTTGAACCGCATAACTCAAACATAAATAATTGGTGTTGGAGGCAACGTAGTTCCCATTTTGCAAGCACGTGCAGATGCGCGGATTTTATAGTACTCTTTTTAGAAACACTAGTTTAAAGCTTATACTATATGGCAAAGAAAACAAATCATATCAGAAGTCAGTTATTATGTCGGAGATTTATAATACAATCGTGTTGACAGGTTTTATTGAGATATCATAGTCGGAAATCGCGGTACAAATGCGAAGATCGAAAAAAAACTAGTTTTTGTTTTCTTCGAAATTGCCAATGTTTCAAAACGGGTACAAAAATTGTATATTCTTAAATATTGTTGAAATTGACAGGAGTCGAAGATCATTACCTGATCTACCTTTTTTGAAAATTTCTTATTTTTTCGTGAATATACATTTTGCGTGCCCGTTTTGAAAGTTGGTACCTGCATTCACTCTTTCAGAGGCTATTCAAAATGGCGGCGACACAGAAAA
The DNA here is from genome assembly GCA_037043455.1 of Cyrtodaria siliqua. Lineage (NCBI taxonomy): Eukaryota > Metazoa > Mollusca > Bivalvia > Adapedonta > Hiatellidae > Cyrtodaria > Cyrtodaria siliqua. The sequence goes on from JAWPHD010007748.1 coordinate 34,256, forward strand.
ACACCCAGCCCAGGGCCAGTCAGTCGCACGCCACAAAACCACTTCTCCCTGGACAAATTAACATCATAATGTCACACAGTCACAGAAACTAAATATTGTGAATTGAACTGAACGTTTATAAATAGCTAAGGAATGTGCTAAAAATAGCTCACACACATTCAAAGGTCAAATAATGCTGATCCGTGTACATACACAGATAGATCGTTTACACATACGGCCCGATTGACCGATGGATTATTTCAATTTATTTGCACAGGAGTAGAATTAATACAGTGTTACAATCACGATCGTATACAATTCCAAGTTTTGCATGAGTGCGTAATTTACAAACTACAAACAAATAGATCTATTACAGTAAATGTAGAGAATTAAAATTGAAAAGTGGAACACACCAGCAAATGCCTGAAATGGGTCATGGCATTGTCTGCACTGTAGCCTATGTAAGTAAATACACTTTTAATTTCTGTATGACAAGTGTTTAACGTTGAAACATTTAAAACGGTGGTGGTTGATATATATTAACTTAATTCTGATAATTTTTTAGAACACATGAGTGATGAATAATTGATGAAAATGTAAGCCTTGAAAATCTACTATTTGTTCATGAATGCCACCTGTGACTTACATTTTGGACAGTATCATCTTCTGGAAAGCACCACTTTCAATTCCAGTTGTGTTTTAAGTAAAATGTTATGGAATGCTGACATTGTTAGCAATGAGAAAGTTGGACAGAGTTATTAATATTAAAAACAAATGAAACAATATCATATATGACTTGTTTTTTCAGGTCTGCTAAGACTAAGTTAGCTAGAGGCAGTGTGCAGTATTACCATAGCCAGATTCAAGTCAAATTTCCCAGTCTCACAGTATAACTACATCAAGAGCCTTGTATTAGCCAGTATGTAGGTAAGCGCAGCTTCAAAAAATCTATGAATTTATCAATGTTTGTTCTTTGCAAAATATGTGGCATTGTGGACCAGTCCTGCACCACAGACATATTAATAATTTGTTATTAAGTCTGTGCCTGCACTTAGTCTCAGACTTTTTATACTAAAAATAAAAATGGTGTTTTACAGCACATCGACACATAAATAGGTCATATTGTGCTTAGTACATATGTAAAATTAAACAAACAAAATAAAAAGGTCCCTGTATTACATCTAAATTATTAAACTTAACCAAGACCATGACTTAACATAATGTGCTGGCATGGCCCAGCAATAGCATGGTGGATGATAGCAATCTGGAGCTTCCGGTTCAAGTCACACATGCACCACTGAGTTTCTGTGTTATCGCGCAATACGTCTTCCCTCAGCCTTGTTTGTTCCTCAGCCTCTTTTGTTTGATTGGGATTGAAACTGGGGAGTCTATCCTTCAAGCACGATAAACAACCATAGAAATTATTAATATATACATTAGTAAGAGTAAGACAGGTTCTCGAATTCCTATGTGTCATTTGGGGCGGCTCTAAATAAGGTATACCGGTAATAAATGTGTTGATTTAGCAGAAAACGATTATTTTTAATTTATTGTACATGTAAAAAAAGTTCTATAATCACTATTCATTTACATATTTCAGTTCTACAACTTGTTACCTATTTAAGTTGAAACAAAATATCATGTATGTCATTTTTATTTTCAGAGCCTGGAGTCCTGAGATGCTGGGAGTTAGCTGAAAATAGTTAGTGATGTCCCAATATATATGGGAGGATTTTATTGAAACAAGTACTCGTCAGAGGCCAGTTTCCGTCCAAGCCCAGTTTCCGTCATTCTCATTTAAAAAACGTTTTTACACTGCAAATTACTTACGCGATGTCACTTATTGGCAGACGTTTATAACTGAAGATTGGAAACAGGAAAAAAAAAAAAAAAAAGTAAATAAGCAGTACAAAAACGAAAGGGATTTCTCCGGAAAATGTATTTACTTCCTTAAGTGGCGTTGGGGATGCGCGCGCATACTGCCGCATAATAAACTATTAAAAAAATAACACCGTAATGACGTCATAATTTTATCACTCTTCGGTGGACGCAGTTAAATAGACCGTGATTATATAGTTTCACCAAAGAGCAGCAACTCGTACAACCTGTATCTGTTCGATTTACATAGAGTTACCCATCTTTACAGTGTCAAATTGACGATTCCAGGCGCATTGTTATAACGATCGAGGTGACTGATGGAACAATGCAAACATACCATTTTTACAATGAAATTGTTGAATAGACTTGCAAACAAGTTTCTAATTCATAAAAGTTTACTGTATCTTGACCTAGTTGAATCTATCACTCGATAAAATACATGACGGAAACTGGGCTTGTAAACAAAATGATTTCTCAGTTTTTAGTCTATTTATAAACAGGTCACGTGCCACTTCGATAATTTATATAAAACAAAATTCTTTGGTATCAAATTTCCAGAAAGAGGTAACCTAATAGAAAATACAGTAAAAATTGTCAGGATACATAGATTTGTCTGAAAAATTAGTTTATGTTTACATAAGTGACGGAAAGTGGCCCCCGACGAGTAGTCACATATAACTTTTTACAACATTAACAACAGAATCAGAAATACTTAAACGAACAAGAATAGTATATAATAACAAGATGGTGTACAATATTTTTTTTTTTTTATGAATCATGAATCAGCAATACCTCATACGGACAGTACTAGCATCAACTTCAAGAAAAATATGTCTAGTAAGAGGATCACCAGTTCAGCCAGCACAATATCATATCAACATGCATATCCGACTGTTGACACAAGGTGGATCGTTGGCGACATTAACTGGATAGTTCATTGGAGTGGCTCAAAATAAGGGCTAATATGAAAATATAAATGTGTTTCTGATAATCTGACCGGCCGTGCCCAATTTATTTATTGGATTAAAATGTTTTCTGAATTTAATTGGATTATATAAAAGTTTGTGGAATAACAGATGGCAGGAGGTGTATATTACCGGTTATACCCAGAAGAAAAGTGAGTGGTCTTCCTCACCAAAAAAATAACAAACAGATACATGTATATATATATAACCCCACATATGTTCAAATTGGCTTGCACCATATAAACAATTACATATTAAAGGGACATGCAGCAATCTTCTTTTTTTTAAACTCCAAAATGTTATAACTTATAATTTAAATATATGCAAGCGGGTGTAAAGTGAAAATAAATTATTGATTAATCAATCGAGGTGCACATTTTAATGCTTGATAAAAACTTGATAAATGCTGTGTGTCCCTTTAATAAATAAAAACAATTATTGTATGATGCAATTTAATTTGTTATGTAATACCCTTTATATTTGGGATGTTTTGATGTAAATATTTGAAATAAAATGTTTTAAATCAAATAAATAATTCATTTTGATATCTGACTTGTTACATATTTTTTACTTAGTCATGAAAGATAATATTTAAGGCCTTAATATGTACCTTAAATGTTTATTGTTTACCATTGAAAGGTGAGGCGGCATATGGTGTTAGTTATCTGTGCGTCTATATCCTTCCACAGTTTTTAACCAATCTTTTCGAAACTTTACATGATCTTTATCTATGATGTCTAGAGGAGCATATCGATTTTGCATCAAAATAAAATTTATTTATGAATATATATTCTTGCATAGTACAATTTTCCACGGATTGTTTTCAGTGCGTTCATTCAAGTCCCATGGACATATTGAGTTATGGAGATGTTCGGTTGCCTTTTTATATTTGTATACATTCTCATCTTCACCTCTCACCGCTGCGGGTTCAATTCCCACTGGGAGCTCAACTTGTAGGTGAGAAAGTGTCGATTCTTACAGATAGCAGTAAGTACACGGTACTGGTTCTACCCAGGAAATATGGCCTAAAATGTGCTATAATGACATAAAACACAATTCAACTTTAAAAATATAAAGTAAAAAAAATGGCCTTCTTTATTTTCCTTCGATGCTATCAGTATAAGTGTATTACGACAGCGTTTCTGTCTGATAAAAAATTCATCTTAGGTTTCAACCGACAAATGGTCTATATTTAAACTAATACAAGTAAGATGGGGCCCTCAAACCCTTTTATGTGTGGGTGATATATTCCACGGTTGATTCATGATACTAGCATGGGACAGCTATAGTACATATGACAGTGCTGAGTGCAGTTGCGGATGAATTGAATTGAATATTTAACGGCTCATCAACACAGTACAGGTCATTTAGAGCCGCCTCAGAGAGAGGGGAAGGATACATAGGAATCCGGGAACCGTGCACTACTCTTATTAGCGAACAAATTCCTATGGTTCTTTAACATGCTCGGATGATAGACCTATACACGGGACCACCCTGTTTACGTCCCCATCCGACAGAAAGGCTAAGGGAATGTGTCTTGCCCAAGAACACACCGACAAAACTCAGTGGCACCACCTCCGGTTACAAATCCGCTGCGCTACTGACTGCGCCAAGTTGCGGATGACAATTAGACACTGGACAGTCTAGTCAAAAACACAGCAACAAATATATTATCTGAATATGTTTAAGAATGTACTGTATGCTTGGAAGAGCTTTCAAAAACAGACTAGCTTTCATGATTTTAGTTGGGGTGGGATGGGGATGGGGCGCATCCTTTTAAATCTCAGTTGAGATGCCCTCCCCCTCCTTCTCTCCATCCCAACTCCCATCTTGAACAGTAGCGATTGTTACGTAAACTTTCCACATATGAGAGGGTGCCCAATACTACCCGCTCCATCGAATACGCGCCTGCAGTTCTTGCGAGGTCAGTCGAGTCAAAATTACAGTTAAATCAAACAATTCGTATTTTCGTGTACTTTTGATAAAGAAATAACATGCTTTTCGTGATATGCAGCAAAATTCATGTAATGTGTGAGCTAAAACAACAATTCAAGTATCTCCTCGTACTTTATTTAACAAAAAACACACGGTTGTTGTCATTTTAATCGTATTCTAAAAATGGCATCTTTTAGAGTTATCGCCCCTCGCTTCGACATTTTACAAGGCGGGTCTGCATTTATCACGCAGTAGAGCTTCTAAAAAAAAAAGTCGGTACAGACGAAAATCACGAAACCTAAAGGGGAAATGAAATTTCATGATAAAAAATTGTCACAATTTTCCAAAATATGCGTTTTAAAAAATTCAAAATGGCGGTCATTTTTTTTTTTTGACGTTGCCGAAAGTTGACGTACTACTTTTCGTTGTCAAGCGTGGTTGCGATATTTGAAAGATGTAGACAAATATCAAGGCTGCTCCCGTACTGCGGAGTTCACAATGGCGCTAATTAACTTATTTTAGAGAGAAAATCACAGCAAAGGTATGACAAATAAGTATACTAAAGTGTTTTAATGCATTATATGGCCAGTAAAATAATTTGAATTAATTTGCAGTGATTTTCTTCGCTTTAAATGATATTTACCAATATGCCATACATGGTTATTTAGAACTATAACATCATAGTTTTCAAAATGGCGACTCCCATATCCTTTTAGAACAATCTTCAAATGATCATATCTTCTTTGTTTATTATCCGATATTTATAATTCTTACACTTTTTCCAAGTTTTTCAGAACTCGCAATATTATAGCGCGTTTGGTTGTGTAGCTAAACCATCAAGCTTGTGTTTTGTTTCCTCCCGATGATTAATGAAGTTAACATGGTATTAGCTGACATCTCTATGCTCCATTGTTCACCCATCTGTGGGCATTTCACATTTTACTGGTTCAAGTTCTACTTTTCTACTCAGTTCGTGTCAACATATTCTACATTCTAAATACATAGTTTCTCTGCTGCTGCTTTCTATGCAACATTCCAAAAAAGTTGTTCATGTGGGAAACAGCTGAATCTATTTATCCAGTCAACTCAAACTTTATATTCCAGTCAATGCTTTCGTCATTCAGTACTTCTGTACTTTGATTTTATATAGATTCTCTATCCTGTGTTTTCCCTTATGGTATGATAGTCGCAAACCATTGTATTCCTTTTTCTTGAAGAATAAATACATTTAAATAAAGAAAAAGTTAAATATCTCACCGGCGCCGAGTAGTTGAATAACGTCTGGTTGTAAATGCAACGCCGCATGGGGTATTGTTGGAAACACTTCGTGTACGTCTCAACTTCCAATTGTACACGTGCATGGAGAGTTTGTGGGGAAAGGTCAGTTCGGTGATTCTTACTTGCAACGTGATTATAGTCTGAGTATAATCTATTTCATGAAAGAAATGATCAGTCTTTATGTATTTCAGCTGATCCGTTGTGTCTTATGTGTATGCTCTAAATATATCAGGTAAGTGTTCATTTACTTAGAAACAATTGTTAGAAATCAATCTAGAGTACGGACCTGGTTCTGTATTTGGAAAGAAACCATATCTTCGGCGGAAATGGGAAACATATGTACTTGTGGGTTCGGACCGGTATTAATTTGGCTCATTAAAACAATAGGGAAAAAGCTCATTTTACAAGAGCTGTCACCAGATAAACAACATACCGTGAACCCAATGATATGCATTTCTGTCATTAAGGAGGTTGGCTGGGAAAAGACGTAGAGATGAGATTTTGTTTAAATTCATAATTAAAGCTTCTTTGGTATAATTTAGATTCAAAATTATCAAAAAAAGGCTAGGTCACCACACTTTACTTTAAAAAGCAAACATATATGGACCGTACCCCACCCACTTTTGTTTTTACCGAAAAATTAATTCAAGATAAAATAAATATGTTCTAATTAACAACTTTTTTTAAAACTTGTTTCTCAAGATCCTATGACATTTCTTTCAAAACAAGTAAAAATATATATAGGTCACCAGGTTTCTAATGATTTTTTATTAAAAATTCTTTAAATTCCACTCATTTTTGACTTATTTTGACATTTTCAATGTAAAATACTGTACACACAATATTGACATGGAGATCGAAAATAAAATTAGCTCAGTATCTACTTTTATATATGTATTCCACTACTGAAAAACAAAAATCTGATTTATTCTATAGCAAAAGGATAAATTCTACTCAGAGCTACCCATACCCCCTATTTTGTTGACAACAAAAAATGATCACAAATGACGGAAAAATATGAAGAAAAAAAATTGCTTAAAATTTCGTATGTTACCATCTTAAATCCTACATTATATCCATATCTACTAGAATGGAAAACGGGGTCGAACTTCCTTTTCTTTTTTTTGTTATTCGAAAAAATAAAATCCTGTCAGAACATCACATGTTTGTGTTGACATCTGTATGTCTTTTGGAGCAGGGATACAATTTCACAAGAAAGTGGCCAAGCTTAATGTACTTTACCAGTGTTCATTAGAAAAAACAGTTTTCTTTATTTCCATGCACTCGGTATGTATAATACTGATTGACTGGATCCCTGACTATAGTCCGTATTATGCATATCAAGTGGATCCCTGACTACAATCAGTATTATAGCTTTTGACTGGATCCCTGACTATAATCATGTTATATATTTTGACTGGATCCCTAACTACAACCAGTATTATACATATCGAGTGGATCCCTGACTATAATCAGTACTATACCTTTAGACTGGATTCCTGACTACATTCAGTATTATACATATCAAGTGGATCCCTGACTGTAATCAGTATTATACTTTTAGTCTGGATTCCTGACTACAATCAGTATTATACATAGCAAGTGGATTCCTGACTGTAATCAGTAGTATACCTTTTGACTGGATCCCTGACTATAATCAGTATTATACATATCGAGTGGATCCCTGACTGTAATAAGTATTATAAATATCCAGTGGATCCCTGACTGTAATCAGTATTATACATATCGAGTGGATCCCTGACTGTAATCAGTATTATACCTTTTGACTAGATTCCTGACTACAATCAGTATTATACATATCAAGTGGATCCCTGACTACAGTCAGTATTATACATACCAAGTGGATCCCTGACTACAATCCGTTTTATACCTTTTGACAGGATCCCTGACTACAATCAGAATAATCATACCTATCGATTGGATCCCTTAATAAAATCAGTTTTATACCTGTCGATGAGTATACATGTCACAACATGCCACGGGTAGAACGTATTGGTCGTACACAGCTCTTGTAAACACCTTTTAGTTACACCCTAATCCATTGTTTAGTTGAACCAAATTCACAATGTTCATGATATATTCAGGTAACACGGAAAACCGGTCACATTTTAAGTGGCCGCCATAGGACATCCGGAAGGACCGTTTAATAAGTTTAGTTTGGTGCTAATGCATGTAAGAGTATAGGTCTATCTCCTTAAAAGGCACAATTGTGTAAGGGCCCTTTCGTGTAGAATTTAATACTGCGAATTTAGCCACGTATGTCACGGACTGAACGGGGGAAATAATGGTTTGGGCGTAACGTTTGCTATAAAATCCATTGTCTTCTAGTTTTGGCCGGGATTGCTTGATAGTTGCTTTGTTTAGAGAAGGAGTTGGACGGCGAAATTCACAGGCAATATGTGGTCAGTATTTATTTTATTAACTTTTGTCGTACATTTGTATTCAGTGTGCGGCGCCATCTTGGATCCCTGAATATAACCAATAGTTTACCTTTCAACTGGATTCCTGAATATAATCAATAGTTTCCTTATTCCCTTGTTTCCTGCTTCTGTTCAATAGTTCACAGGATATCTGAATCTAATCAATAGTGTTTACCTATTCTCTGGTTCCCTGATTAATTTCCAATAGTTTACCTATCCTCTAGTTTACTCGTTATGGTTCACTGGTTCCCTGATTATAGTCAATAATTTACCTCTCAACTGGTTCCCTGATTAAGAGCAATATATTACCTATCCGCTGGTTCCCTGTATATAGTCAATAATTACCTATCTACTGGATCTCTGAATATGATTAATATTTTCGCTTCAGGAACAAGATGTTTGATGTAATGAAGAATCGTGTAACGAGGTTCCACCAATCCCTCGTTACCTGGTAGCTTCTCCCAGTAATGTTCACATGTAAATTTGCCGGGCTTGCATCGACTGAAATAATATTTATAAATCACATTTAACCAGACTTATTCTTTACTTCGTTAAAATAAAAAAATGTTCCCAACCGGACGCACAACTCACTCATTGGGGACTGAAATCTGCATACCATGGTTGCAATAGTGTTGTTATTTTTTATCATTGAATGAATATATATGAGTTTGAAACAACGCCGAAAAAATACTTCATGGACATTCGAAAAAACAAACATAAGGTCCATGTGCACCAATGTTAGAAAACTTATTTTCAGCCATAAGGTCGTTCATTGAATGAGACAATCGTTTCGGCACTTTGGATACGTTCAAGAAAATACAGATTGCTGCTCCTAAGTGAAATATCAGCGAAACGGCCAAATAAACAAATACACCTGTAATATGTTGTAATACGTCCTATTAGTATGTATCATTTAATGAATATGCCTGTAACTTGGTTGTAATATGTGTTGTTATTATATATCAATGAATGAACATACCTGTACTATGGTTGCTATACCATGTACACGATGTACTATTTTGGTTGTAATACGTATTGTTAGTATGTATCATTGAACCAACTGGCATCTAGCATGGTTGTAATACGTGTTGTTAGTATGTATCATTGAACCAACACGCATCTACCATGGTTGTAATGCGTCTTGTTATAGTGAGCATTGTATGAAGAGACCCGTAATATGGTTGTATTATCTGTTGTTAGTATGTATCATACGCGTTGTTATTTTGTATCATTGAATGAATAGATTCTTAGTAAGGTACCCACAGCGGCCTTTATGTCACTGATCGTTGAAAAATGTAAACCCTAGTATCACCCCATTTATGTTTGCGATGGCACATACCTTGCCACTTATTTAGCCTTGTAATTGTTGCTTATGTCGATGCATGTTTTGGGTTGACTTTGCTCCTAGTTAGTTTCTATCATTGAATGAATAGACATGCACTATAGTCGTTATACGTGTTGGTATTTTGTAGCAAACTTACCTGTAACATAATTATTTATATGCGTTGTTAGTTTATATCACTGAATGAACATACCTGTAATATAATTGTGTTTATGCGTTATTACTTTGTATCATTTAATGAACAGACCTGTGATAGTGTTGTATTTATGCGTTGTTTGTATCATTGAATGAACATACCGTAATATAATTGTATGTATCCGTTGTCAGTTTGTATCATTGATATCATTAAATGAACAGACCTGTAACACAGTTGTATATATGACTGTTATATTTTCATCCCACAGGTATTGTATGACATTCATTGATCCAGTTTTTCCTTAAACACATGTGTTTCTTATACCGTGTTGAAGGTTTTGTGCTCATCGACATGTTTGCCCATTTTATTAAAGTGTTCCTTAACTTTCCTCTTGATCTAGTATTAGACACCTTTGTCGAGTTTATGACCTCGGTTAACCGTCCGTAAGTTTACAAATATTATTTGTTATTGATCTTTGGTAAGAGTTTATTTCGTATCTCTAATAACTACTAATTGTTGGCCCTTATTTCGCTTTTCACAAAATGGTATAACTTTAAATATAGTTGTTCTCCGTTTCTGTGTGTGTTTGTGATTGACTGTCGTCATTGAATGCTACTTTCCTGTTTGGTTTGTATATGTACTTTTGTTAGTTTGTGTTAAAGGAACGAACCTGTAACATAGTTGAAGTTATACGTTGTTAGTTGGTATCACAAAATGAACAAACCTATAGCATGGATGCTTATTTGCTTTGTTAGTTTGTAGTATTAATGAAAATAAATGTAACATAATTGTATTGATGCGTTGTTAGTGTGTAGCATTGGATTAACTGACATGTAACATAACTGTAAACTACAATGTTAGCTTGCATCATTAAATGAAAAGTTGCATTTAAGCGTTGTTACATATTTTTAAGACATTAACATAAGTGTGTTAAACCCTTGTAACACGTGCATTTGTTTCGTACTATAGAATTAACAAACATGGACAATAGTGATTTTAAGAATTTTTTTATTTTTTATTGTTAAATTCAAAGTTCTTTGACAGGGCATGGGATGTTATTTTGTTTAATTAAGTGCATAGAGAGCAGACAAGTGATAAAGAGATTATTAACCTCTCTGTGATCGATTTTGATGGAAATATAAGAAACGTTTCTAATTAGTGTTTGGGTTTTAGTATCATTGGATAGACGGACCTGTTTCATGCTTGCAGTAGGTGGTGTTAGGGTGTCTGTTTGTTGGATGCCGTGCAATGTTCTGTGCTGCCATGTCAAACATCGACACATAATACTCTAATCCTCTCGGGTCCTTTCCTTTAAGAACTGAGAATAATACAAATGCATGTTTTTAAATGCAATATTTATACATGTATTGTAACGTCGGAACAAAGGACATAACTGAATAATAATAATAATAATAATAATAATAATAATAATAAAAATAATAATAATAGATAACAAATCTCAGGATGAGGCTACTCTGCTGGTTAACATGGATAGCAATGCTGAGGATGAGGTTACGCTGCTGGTTAAAATGGAAAACAAATCTGAGAATGAGGCTACTCTGCCGGTTAAAATTGAAAACAATTCTGAGGATGAGGATACGCTGCTGGTTAAAACGTTGTAACGTCGGCACAGGGGACATAACTGAATAATAATAATAATAATAATATAGATAACCATTCTGAGGATGAGGCTACGCTGCTGGTTAACATGGAAAACAAATCTGAGGATGAGGCTACGCTGCTGGTTAACATGGAAAACAATTCTGAGGTTGAGGATACGCTGCTGGTTAAAATAGAAAACAATTCTGAGGATGATGATACGCTGTTGGTTAAAATGGAAAACAATTCTGAGGATGAGGCTACACTGCTGGTTAAAATAGAAAACAAATCTGAGAATGAGGCTACGCTGCTGGTTAAAATGGAAAACGATTCTGAGAGTGAGGCTACTCTATTGATTAAAATGGAAAACAATTCTGAGCGTGAGGCTACGCTGCTGGTTAAAATGGATAACAATTCTGAGGGTGAGGCTACGCTGCTGGTTAAAATGGAAAACAATTATGAGGATGAGGCTACCCTGCTGGTTAAAATGGACAACAATTCTGAGGGTGAGGCTACGCTGCTGGTTAAAATGGATAACAATTCTGAGGGTGAGGCTACGCTGCTGGTTAAAATGGGAAACAAATATGAGGATGAGGCTACGCTGCTGGTTAAAATGGAAAACAATTCTGAGGGTGAGGCTACTCTACTGGTTAAAATGGAAAACAATTCTGAGGGTGATGCTACGCTGCTGGTTAACATGGATAACAATTCTGAGGATGAGTCTACTCCGCTGGTTAAAATGGAAAACAATTTTGAGGAGGTTGCTACGCTGCTGGTTAACATGGATAACAGTTCTGAGGATCAGGTGACTGCTGGTAAACATGGATTACAGTCCTGAGGATGAGGCTATGCTGCTGGTTAACATGAATAACAACTCTGAGGTTGAGTCTACGTTGCTGGTTAAAATAGAAAACAATTCTGAGGATGAGGCTACGCTGCTGGTTAACATGGATAACAATTCTGAGGAAGTGGCTACGCTGCTGTTTAAAATAGAAAACAATTCCGAGGTTGAGACTACGCTGTTGGTTAACATGGATAACAATTCTGAGGATGAAGCTACGCTGCTGGTTAACTTGGATGACAAATCTGAAGAGGTGGCTACTCTGCTGGTATACACGGATAACAATTCTGAGGATGAGGCTACTCTGTTGGTTAACATGGATAACAATTCTGAGGACGAGACTACGCTGCTGGTTATAATAGCAAACAATTCTGAGAATGAGGCTACGCTGCTGGTCAACATGGATTACAATTCTGAGGAAGTGGCTACGCTGCTGGTTAAAAGAGGAAACAATTCCGAGGTTGAGACTACGCTGTTGGTTAACATGGATAACAATTCTGAGGATGAGACTACGCTGCTGGTTATAATAGAAAACAATTCTGAGAATGAGGCTACGCTGCTGGTTAACTTGGATGATAAATCTGAAGAAGTGGCTACTCTGCTGGTAAACATGGATAGCAATGCTGAGGATGAGACTACTCTGCTGGTTAAAATAGAAAATAATTTTGAGGATGAAGCTACTCTGCTGGTTAACATGGAAAACAATTCTGAGGATGAGGCTACTATACTGGTTAACATGGAAAACAAATGTGAGGATGAGGCTACTCTACTGGTTAACATGGAAAACAATTCTGAGGATGAGGCTACGCTGCTGGTTAACATGGATTACAATTCTGAGGAAGTAGCTACGCTGCTGGTTAAAAGAGAAAACAATTCCGAGGTTGAGACTACGCTGTTGGTTAACATGGATAACAATTCTGAGGATGAAGCTACGCTGCTGGTTATAATAGAAAACAATTCTGAGGATGAGGCTACGCTGCTGGTTAACTTGGATGACAAATCTGAAGAAGTGGCTACTCTGATGGTATACATGGATAACAATTCTGAGGATGAGACTACGCTGCTGGTTATAATAGAAAACAATTCTGAGGATGAGGCTACGCTGCTGGTTAACTTGGATGACAAATCTGAAGAAGTGGCTACTCTGCTGGTATACATGGATAACAATTCTGAGGATGAGACTTCGCTGCTGGTTATAATAGAAAACAATTCTGAGGATGAGGCTACGCTGCTGGTTAACTTGGATGATAAATCTGAAGAAGTGGCTACTCTGCTGGTAAACATGGATAGCAATGCTGAGGATGAGACTACTCTGCTGGTTAAAATAGAAAATAATTTTGAGGATGAAGCTACTCTGCTGGTTAACATGGAAAACAATTCTGAGGATGAGGCTACTATACTGGTTAACATGGAAAACAATTCTGAGGATGAGGCTACGCTGCTGGTTAACATGGATTACAATTCCGAGAATGAGGCTACACTGCTGGTTAACATGAATAACAATTTTGAGGATGAGGCTACGCTGCTGGTTAACATGGATACTTATATAGACATTTTCGTGTATCAAGAACACTTAAAAAACACATCTAGAAGTTGAACTAATAAAAAATGGTAAGTGGTCAAAGTCATTGTGTAAACCTAGCTAAACTTTTATTACTTTTAATTGATCATTTATTGCCACCAAAGCGGACAGAGGGGTAATAAAAGTGTGTACTTTTTCACACCTCCTCGACACATGTTTCGACAGCCGAATGACGCGTTCTACCCGCAAATATCCAATCAAGTATGATTAATTACAGCATAATTATATTTAGAAATTAAACATGATGAAAACTTTATTTATCAATAATTAAAATATATATATATAGTTAGTAAAAATATATATATATTTCATCATCATATATATATATATATATCCCATAATAGCAGATTGTTCTTACCCTTTAGTTTTGATGTCTAAGAAATAATAAACCTAGTATTTGAAATACTCAGTGAATAATAATATACGAACAATTTCTGTCTGATTTACCTACACAAAAGCATGGTCAAGTTATCAACATGACCTGCTCGTACTTTGCCGTGAGGGTGTGACGAAAGTCATAAAAATATATTAATTGAGACGACAACCTTATTGGCAGATGAGATGATTTATACAATAACCATCGAGCCCGAGTTAATTGCATGTGATAAGTAAGGATCTATAGTACTCAATTATATCTCAAATACGCATCCTATAATGAATGGACGGATAGAAAGCAAATCAGATGATGCGATTCCACATATCATCATCATTTTCTTCTTTTTTTCTTTCTTTTTTTAATTGACTAAGGAAGATTTATCAATTTACGAGTAACGTAGCCACAAAACATAACACTAAAATATACCAATATAATGACATATAAAACATTAATAATTACAAATACACTGTAGTATAAATGCAATATAGACCCTAATAATGATTGCTTTATCAAATTATAAACTAACAGAACCTGTACGTAATACAGATTTTAATGGTAGCCTTTTCTTTTCTATTTGTAATCTCTTATTATTGTCATTACGCTCTAGTAATTAAAGCTAGTGTGTTTCCACATCATATTTCGTAAGTACCTACACAGCGAGTTGTTGCCATCGATGAAAACGTCCACTATCCCCGCTTGACCAGTCACGTGATTCCATTACCCACTCGCCCACACTAACTCCGGAACAAAAAAAATCTCGAACTGATTTAGCCTTGAATATTTTATCAACGGACCTCAGGACAAAAATCATTCGCCCATCCCAACACACAGTATTTGCACCTAAGGAAAACTTCATCATGGTCCCCACCCAGAAAGTAATTGCTTACCACCCCCCACTCTCGATCCTACTCTAACTTAATTACCCTTAACATTTTGCAACAGAAACATAAACATAATGATAAATAGTAACAACTGGCCCCAGTATTTGATCATTTCATAGTTTGCTAGACGGGAAACTAAGACCGAGACTTAAAATATGATGGGAGAAGCAAGTGTGATCGGGTGGTTAAAACAAATGCGGTATCATTGTCGGATCTATTTAACAACGATCTTATTCCTGCCTATGTGCTACCACAAATAAACAAAACCGTATAGTTATTTACATATTTCATGTTTTTTTATTAACATGATGACACAATTAAATATTGACATAGATTATCGTGATAGTAACCAAGTTTCTTATTATAAGAACCCTGACTAAAGAAGGATGAAAATATCGGACAGGGAGAGCAGCATTCAAGGACGACAGTCAACCACAAAACACAAAAACAAACACGCAAACAGACAAACAAAAAGGCAAAATTAATAACAAATGCAAACGACATCACAAACACAAAAGGGTTGACAATAGGGCTACCGCCTTGGAACGGTCAGTGGCAAAGTAGGAAATCCCCGCCATGATCTAATCTCTAACCAAAAAGGCAGCATCAATAGGCAATAACTTTACCCATACTAGCGCTCGTTGGATTTTAATATATGCACATCAGTTGCGTAATAGAATTAACCGCACAGTTGAGTGTCACATAATTAATATACACAGTGGGATATCATTGCGTTCTATGTCCATATGTAACAATGAATATTGAAATGCAATGGCATAGTATATTCACAGGCATACATGTATGACAATGCGTGTAAATAAGAAAGCCGTGATATGAATTACCCAACACGTATTATTACCACAGCCGTGGTATGCATTACCAAATGTGTGTTATTATGACGGACTTGGTATGACTTATGCATTGCGTGTGATTATCACGGAAGTGGTATGAATTTCCCAATGCGTGTGTGATGACCACGGCAATTGAATGACAATGCGAATGATTACCACGGCCTTTGTATGAATTACCCATTGCGTGTTCTTACCACATCCATGATATGAATTAAACATTGCGTGTGATTACCACGACCGTGGCATGAATTACCCAATGTGTGATTACCGCGTCTATTGTATGAATTACCCATTACGTGTGCTTCCACACCCGTGCTATGAATTAACCATTGCGTGTGATTACCACGACCGTAGTATGAATTACCCAATGCGTAATGTTTGTTATTACCACGTCCGTGGTATGACTTATCCATTGCGTGTGATTACCACGACCGTGGCATTAATTACCAAATACGAGTAATTACCATGGCTATTGAATTACCCAATACGTGTGATTACCACAGTCGTCGTATGAATTACGCAAAACGTTTTAGTACCACAGCTGTGGTATGAATTACCAAATGTGTGTTATTACCACGGCTTTGGTATGACATCCATTGCGTGTGATTATCACGGCCGTGGTATGAATTATCCAATGCGTGTGTGATGACCACGGCAAATGAATGACAATGCGAATGATTACCACGGCCGTAGAATGAATTACCCATTCCGTGTGCTTACCACACCCGTGCTATGAATTATCCATTGTGTGTGATTACCACGACCGTGGCATGAATTACCCAATGCGTGTGATTGCCACGTCCATTGTATGAAATTCCCAATGCGTATGATAACCACGACAGTGGTATGAAATACCCATTACGTGTATTCACCACGCCCCTGTTATGAAATACCATAAGCGTATTCTTACCACGACCATGGTATGAATTACTCAATGCGTGTGATTACCACGACTATGAATTACCCAATGCGTGTGATTACCATGTCCGTGGTATAAATTACCAATTACGTGTGTTTATCATGCCCGTGCTATCCATTATCTATTGCGTGTGATTACCACGACTGTCATATGAATTACTCGATGTGTATTATTACCACAGCCGTGATAGAATTATCAAATGTGTGTTATAACCTGGACCATGGTATGAGTTATCCATTGCGTGTGTGGTATGAAGAAACCAATACGTGTGTGATGACCACGGCAATGGAATGACAATGCGAGTTATTACCACGGCCGTGGTATGAATTACCCATTGCGTGTGCTAACCAAGCCCGTGCTATAAATTATACATTGCGTGTGATTACCACGACCATGGCATGAATTACCCGAAGAGCGTGATAACCACGACCGTGGTATGAATAACCCATTACGTGTGCTTACCACGCCCGTGTTATGAAATACCCAAAGCGTATGCTTACCACGACCATAGTATGAATACCGAATGCGTGTGATTACCACGGACGTTGTATGAATTACCATTACGTGTGCTTACAATGCCCGTGCTATGAATTATCCATTGCGTGTGATTACCACGACCGTGGTATGAATTACCCAGTGCGTGTGGTTACCACGGCCGTTGTATGAATTACTCAATGCGTGTGCTTACAACGGTCACGTTATGAATTACCCAATGCGTGTGATTACCACGGCTGTGGAATGAATGATCCTGTGCGTATGATTACCATGACCGTGGAATGAATTAACAAATGCGTGTGCTTACCACGGCCGTGTTTTGAATTACACAATGCATGTGTTTACCACTGCCGTGGTATGAATTACCAATGCGTGTGCTTAGCACGGCCGTGGTATGAATTACACAATGCACGTGATAACCACAGTCGTTGCATGAATTACCCAATATAGTTGATTACCACGACCGTTGTATGAATTACTCAATGTGTGTGCTTACGACGGCCATGTTATGAATTACCCAATGCGTATGATAACCACGACTGTGGTATGAATGATTCAGTGCGTTTGATTACCACGGCCGTGTTTTTTGAATTACCCAATGTGTGTGCTTACCACGACCATGGTATCAATTACCCAATGCGTGTTCTTAGCACGGCCGTGGTCTGAATTACACAATGCGTGCAATTACCATTGTCCTGGAATGAATTACCCACTGCGTGTGATTACCACGGCCGTGGTATGAAATACTCATTGCGTTTGATTACCACGGCCGTGGTATGAGTTTACAATTGCGTGTTTGATTCATAGGAAATCGTATGACAATGCGTGTGATTAACTGGGCCGTGTTATAAATTACCCATTACGTGTGATTACCACGGCCGTGGTATGAATTACCCATTGCGTGTGATTATCTCGGCCGTGGTATGATTATCCATTGTCTGTGATTACCACGGAAGTGGTATGAAATACCCATTGCGTGTGATTTTCACGGCCGTGGTATGAATTACTCAATGTGTGTGCTTACGGCGGCCATGTTATGCATTACCCAATGCGTGTGATTACCACGACTGTGGTTTGAATGATTCAGTGCGTTTGATTACCACGGCCGTGTTTTGAATTACCCAATGTGCGTGCTTACCACGACCATGGTATAAATTACCCAATGCGTGTTCTTAGCACGGCCGTGGTATGAATTACACAATGCATGCAATTACCAATTGTCCTGGAATGAATTACCCATTGCGTGTGATTACCACGGCCGTGGTATGAAATACTCATTGCGTTTGATTACCACGGCCGTGGTATGAATTTCCCATTGCGTGTTTGATTCATAGGAAATCGTATGACAATGCGTGTGATTAACTGGGCCGTGTTATAAATTACCCATTACGTGTGATTACCACGGCCGTGGTATGAATTACCCATTGCGTGTGATTATCTCGACCGTGGTATGAATTATCCATTGTCTGTGATTACCACGGAAGTGGTATGAAATACCCATTGCGTGTGATTTCCACGGTCGTGATTTGGTATTGTGTGGTCATTTAAAAGTGTGCAAGGCATTTTGACATTCGATATGATGTACAGACATGGTGCTGAAATGATGGAATCGTCATCTAGACTCTTTAAATAATGATACTCGTAGATGTAGATATGCGCTCGTATATCCATTGTTTTGTATTGTATAACATGGATCTACTATATAGATAGTAACTCCTTTAGGGAGAGAACAAGAACAATATGTTAACAAAAGTGACGAGAGTAGCCCATCGTTAAGCATTTGTGAAGAAAGACAAAATATTCAAGTCTTGGTCTTCGGACGAGTAATGTGTCAAATGTCTGTCAATCGTTCTACGTCGGCCTGAAATTAACGAATTCATATTAATAACAAGATCTACTGGAAATCTTCGGAATTACGATTTGGACATCGGAAATTCTACAGACGAGTAGTATAGTATCAGCCTACAGTATATAGCATAGGAGCAGAGTACATAGGCAACATATTGAATATATACTGAAAAGAAAAATAAACGCATAATAAAAAAATGCCTATATTACACTATTATATACACCTAATTTCAGGTATTATTCCAGATATATCTCAACGTGATTTGTACAAAAAGGGGCAACAACTAATTACAGAAAGGACGACTCTGTAATTTAGTAGACATTTTAATCAAAGTATGCTTTTTGGAACGAAATTCATAAATGTTGAAAGTCCGCTTGAAAAAGTTCTATTTCAGTATTGTGTTTAATGTTAAGAGATTTCAACGTTTAACGCCTAAGTAGGCTCACCTGCTTAAGCCAAATGCGCATTCTGTCGATAATACAACTTTAAAGGGGTAACCATTGCTGTGTTCGATGTTGTTTAACCCTTCTTTCCGAAAGAACAAGCCTATTGTCGCTCTGTACCATTCGATTAGCAGTGGCATATTAAACATATTATATATAGCGGAAATACCCATTATGCGTTTCTTTTTCTTTTCAGTATATTTGAAATCTCAATTATTTATTTAATTATATGCACGCAGGGCGTGAGCGTTAGCTAGCATATTTCACTACCGCTCATGAACAGTCTCAATAAAACCAACCGAGACTGCAATATTTCGTATGTGTCGTGCTCAGCCGTTTCCAAAGGTCCATTGTCATACTCATTTTTAAAGTCAAAATTAGGTAGGAGTAATAATTCGTGTTACTAATGTTAATGCGTTAATGAAACTCCATATTGCCATGTATCCCTCTAAAAAATACCAAACACTGATATAACATTCTATTATCTTGTAAATATATGCTTAAAACTGATTATCTACATTTAAAACAGCGATCATTTAAATAATGTGTATAATTTATTATTAATGTGTATTAGTCTGAAATAAAGAATGTCATTAAGAACGCATCAGTGAACTATGAATTTTAATATATACAAATGCTTGTAATCGTATCAGTGTGATTGCATAATGGTAATGAACAGAAAAGTTGGGTGGCACAGGATCGTATGTAATGTTCAATTAATCTGCACAATGGGGTGACATTGCGTTCTATTTCTATAGATTAATTTGAAATTACAGCATCAATGCATTTCAACTACAGTCGAACCTCGACAGCTCGAAGTCGGCGGGACCATAGGGATATGTTCGAGCTATCGGTGGCTTCGAGGCATCGAGGTAACGATAAAAAACAAAATATCTATGCGAATTTGGGTACCACCCGAAATAGTGTTACTTGTGTACGTGATGTATCGTTCTTGGTACGTTTTTTATGTTCATGCATGTTTGTTTAAACCTCATAACGGATATATAACATGTAATTGTTACACTGAAAATACAAGAAAAACTGCAATAATGTGTTTGTTTTATCATTTATTTAAAGAAATATCACACAAATAGATTTTAACATACATTCCGGAAGTCCGGATAATGAGAACAAGGTAAGACTGGTTTCGGGATATTATTTAATTATAAAATCAACCTTGTTTAATTTATCGTAATTAACAATAAACGAAGTTCACTAAACATAAATTTTATCTGTCTATTATCGCTTTTCAATCATAAATGTTCGCACATTTAACAACCAACTTTTTCTGTTTTCGCACTATGATCGAACTTGCTACAAACAAATACAAACGCGTCGATTACAATTAATATGACCGACGTCGCATGGCAACGGATCATCACCTTCGATTAAGCGGGGTTTAAATTCACACAAAAATGGATCTTCGGACCGTAAAAAGTATTCGAGCGAGCCGGGATATTCGAGAAATAATATTCGAATAATCGAGGTTAAATTACATTGAATTATATAGGGAGTTGTGTCGGGAGCGGAAAATGTGTTCGAGTTAACGATGGTATTCGAATCACCGGTGTTCGAGCTATCGAGCTTCGACTGTACGTGTATTTAGACATTGGCACTTGATAGCCATATGAGGCCCTCGAGCTAAGCTCTCGGACCTCATATGGCTATATCGGTCCAATTTCCCAAAGAGGCACACCTCCCCAGTTAATAACCTGTTAAATACTTGTGTAACCAAAATAATGTTATTTTGGATAGATTATTAGATCTAGATCTGAATTGCGCAAAGTAAAAATACTTGTATCTCCTTGTGTATTTTTTTTAAATATGACTCTTTATTTAGATCCATTTTTATTCATTGATTGACAAGAATAAAATAAACGTATGACGTTAATATATCTCAGTCATAGGACGTGCCATTTGAAATAAGCAATTTGGTAACTGGTTCCCAAACCATTAATTCACCCCCTTAATTAAAAATACACTGAAACGTTTCTGGCGTAAAAACAATCGTTGTAAGAACATCGTCATAATGGTGACGTTGTTTTTCCCAGTGACGTTTTTATCCCACGGCGTTGTGTGTTAGAAATTGTAATAATACATTTAAATATGAACTTGACAGTGAAAAACGAAGAAGAAAATAATAATTATAAAAAATTTAAACTCAGGCGTGCCATTCTACCCAAACGAAATCTCCACCGAAATAACACCCCATATCACCCGTTCAGGCCGATAGAAAACAAAATCTCCACCGAAATAACACCGCATATCACCCATTCAGGCCGATAGAAACATAGCAATAGTTGATATAGACATAATACAACGGTATATCAATACAAAGTTAGGATTTTGGAATCGTTTAGTGTTTTTAATATTGTTTTAAACTTGAATAAATATAATATGGATTTCCTCGTCCGTTTGTTGGTCGCGGTGGCACAAAATACGCAAATCTACTCAAATTGATCAAGAGCTACCCAAATCCTTACCCAAATCTACCCAAATCATTGCCCAAATCTACCAAAATCTACCCAAATTCTTACCCAAATCTACCACTATACACATATAACCCGGCACGAAAGTATATGTGTATAGTGTAATATCTGAAACAAGAAATATTTACCCATATCTACCCAAATCCTTGCCCAGATCCACCACTATACACATATAACGTGGCACGAAAGTATATGTGTATATTATAACTTCTGAAACAAGAAATATTTACCCAAATCCTTGCCCAAATCCACCACTATACACATATAACGTAGCATGTAAACACTAAAGTCACACTTTTATGAACAAGAAATGAAAAGTGTGACTTTAGTGTTTACATGGGTCGTTTGTAATTGCTTATTGTGGTTTAGTTCTAGCATTGCCCATGAAAAAAATAAAATGAAATGTTGAAAAATGATTGAATTGGTATTTCCTTTTTATTTTATTGAAAAACATTCAACCCATCGATATATATAACCCAAAACGTAGCGGTGTAGTTAGCAGTTTTGAGAAGTGTACATACATACATAATGATAAACGTTTTATCTGCAACAGCAACCTGGTTCAATAAGTATCAAACTCATTGATATAACCGATCGTGAACAATTTTTTAAGCAGTTTTCGTACACGTACTACTTAATTCAAACTCTTGGACATTTATAATCGTGGGGATTTGGTTTCGCGGCTTGGGTCAACCACGAAATACGCGAAATTAAATCCCCCACGAAATATAATGATTTCACAGTATTTCGTAGTTGTCCGTAGTAGTCCGTACTCGAACCGTAGTGGAACCGTATGACAACCGCGGTGTTTCCTGTGCCAACCTTGCTGCCCCTTACTGTTACCGTACTCAACCTTACTCAAACCGTTATGTATTCGTAGTAGTTCGTAGTATTTTTTGAGAAATGCCCATCCGGTGGGCATCCGTGGAAGGTGGGTGGGGGGGGGGGGGGACAACCGTAATGGGTTCGGGGAGACATTCGTGGTTGGTGTGACTGGGCCATAACAGATTGCATGATATTGACGCGTTACACTGACCTAAATAACAACCACCTTGTTGCAAGCCACACGATTTATTCATGATACATAAACATACAACTGTTCAATACATATACGTAACGGTTTAGGGGTTAATTGACGCGCTAAACAGTGTATGTAGGTGTACACGCATTCTATCTCTTGACAGTGATAAACCGTTATAGACCGACACGATAATTGCGTGACATTGAACACTAAAACCCCAACCTTCACCATAAGACCCCCAATCTGTAAGCGAGTCAAAGACGCACACAGTTTCGCTCTATTATCTGAAACGATAAGAAATCATTGACAGGACAGACACAGAAAATATAAAAAATGCAGATAATAATTGGAAATGAGTAAACCGCATTCTGAACATATCGAGTATTTTGTGTATGCTAAGTCTGACTATATTGCTATATTGTGTTATCCTTGATCGGAATTACCATTGTTAAAAGCAACAAGGATGCAATGTTGTGGAACAGGTCATAGAGGCCTGCAGTGTTGGTATTATATGTAAAGTTACATATTTTGCCAGTTATACAAGATGATATTAAGCGACAAAACGACATTTCAAAACATTGTGAATGTCAAAAGTATCATTTATTTCGTGTAGAATTTGGGTACGATACATAAAAAAAAAGAAAAAAATACAAAATTCAAGCAGTCAGCATCAAATCACGATTACATCGCTTTTATTTACAGTCATTAAAATAGTTTGGCAGCTAACCTTTTACATCTGGGCTAGTTTACTTGAAAATGATACCTGTTCCTTGTTTATAGTGATAGGAGCATATTAGAATGTATTTGTAAACATGAAAAAAAAATCCTAGTCTTCCGAAAGTCCTGTAATTTGTTATAAGTATAAAAAACCTATTAGAAATATCATTTTTAACTACAACAAAATGGTTTCTGACCGTAATATAGTAAATAACACTCTTAAGGAATGAGCAGGTCATTTCATCACTGGTAATTTTGATATTGTTCATGAGTTTTCCGCATCTGTTTTCGAAAGGTTTTCGAAAAGTCCTAAGTATAGGTTGCCTTCAACTATCGATTGTAATGCATGTGGTGCTCAGATTGACCGCTCCATTGAGGATTTTAGTATAAAACTCTCTTTCGACTTGGAAAAAGTCAATTTTTAAAATTATAGATGAACATATTACCTTTTATAATACTAACCCCTCTTTACTTCCACCGAAACCTAGGTTTTCCTTTCGTATTTTAAAATCGGGAATTCAAAAATTTCGTAATAAATTTGTTTTAGTTTCTGCTGATAAAGCTCCAGTTCAATCTACTGAGAATGATGTTTTTTCCACACATATCACTCGGTGCACTTAACTTTCAAGGCTGGGGTATACGAAAAGCAGAACAAACTGCCAACTATGTACTAGATTCCTAAATTACATACAAATCTGTATAAGGCCCGCTTTATTTCAAATTCTAGTGCCTGCACCACCACAAACATATCCAACCTTTTAACTTCTTGTCTTACTGCCGTTAAAGATCGCGTTAAACAATATTGTGCTAAAATTTATGAAAACTCTGGGATTAATTTGTTTTGTTCTATAACAAATTCAGGAGACGTTCTTGATTATATTTGCAATAAACGTCAAGTTTCATCTTTTAGCAGTGATGACTTCTCTACATTATATACAACTTCACCACATCACCTTATCAAAGACAAGCTTATTGCTCTTATTCAAAAAATCGCTATGGAAAATACTACATGTTTGGCCTGTAATAATATTAAAGCGTGTTTTACTAACGGCAGTTTAGACAATTATACTATGTGAACTTGCCAAGAAGTTTGTGAAGCAATAATCGTCCTATTAGATAATATTTTCGTCAGGTCTGAAACCACCGTTTATAGAAAAATTGTTGGTATCCCTATTGGTACGAACTTAGCACCCCTTGTTGCAGATTTGTTTTTATATTTCTATGAAAAAGAGTTCATGTTGAGCTTTCACAAGCTACCCAGGCATATGCTATTGAAGCCTTTAATGACCCCTCTCGGAATCTGGATGGAATATTGAACATTGACAACCCTTTCTTTTCTATTACTGTTAATAATATATACCCTAAAGAACTTCAACTTAATAAAGCTAATATTTTCGATACTAGAGCTTCTTTTCTCGATTTGCATCTCTCTATTGAAAATGGTGAAATAATCAGCAAAAACATATGACGAGAGAGATAATTTAAATTATGATATTGTTAATTATCTCCATTTAGAAAAGGATGTTCCCCGATAAACTTCTTATGGTGTCTTATTCGTTTTTCTAGAGCTTGTACTGAAGTTGAAGACTTTAATATTCGTATTCTTTCTATAACTAAAAAGCTACTACATCAGAGCAACCGTTACCATAAACTTCGTAAAACCTTTGCAAAATATTATTGTAACCCTGATATTCTTTCCAAATATAAAAGTAATTTAAGAACCCATCTGCGACAATGACTACCACAACCTGACTTGTCAGTCATCAATTTCACATGTGGCTTTTAAATAGGCATGTACCGATTAATCGACTGTAACAGATCACCAATTACTTAGGAGGCCTCCGATTATGATGATCAATTATTTAAGTCTATAATCGATCATCGGTTAAAAATAAAAATGCAGTTTAAGTACTTTTAAAATAAAAATAAACTTGATTATTCAGGAGACAACAGTTAATACACTTAGGAAAATGTGTATATGAATGTATACCAGATAAGAATTGTTTTGCTGTTTGAAATGAAATAACAATGTCATAAGAAACAAGATGAAAGATTGTATACTTAATCAGAAATCATTCAAAATTCAAGGTCCGATAAAATCTCTACTCAGAGTTGTCATTCCTTGCATACACATACACCTCTGTCAACGTCTCGTCGAATACCAAGAATCTTGGCAAACGATGAAAAACGATGAAAATGCGAAATGTAATGATTGCACTAATATTTTTCTAAATTAACTGTATATGAAATGCTTCAATTACAAAAGAAAACAAGTTTTCGGCTTGAATGTTTTTAATATACAGTCAGTTATGCTCAGACTTATAGTGCGGTAGAATAAAGGTTTGTACTTTGGCATATCACTCCGCCGTCAAAACTTTTAAAATGCGCACCACCAAATCGTTCCCATAGGGTTACAGTACAGCATTTTGCTTACCAGCCCTTTCCAGTACCACCTAGCTCTGAACAACCTATCCTGTTCGCTATTTTGATATGTTAGCTATTGTCATGTTACAAATTATCATGTGATGGATGGCTATTTTCTTAGACTTTGGCAGAGGTCAATGATATGGCCTCTGGGAGAAATTCGGTCTGAAACTGATTAACATGTACAAGTTATACTTCATATTGTTTAACCCATTAAAACCGATGATTGATCGGTTTCATGCAACTGATTATAACCGATGTTCGATTGTAAATTGGGTTAACTCTGATAAAGTGAAATGATGCTAAATTGTGAAAGCTTAGGAACTACTAACAGTCAATTTGTTTTTGGAGACACATATTAAAGGTTATCGTACTCTCAAATCTTCCTCCATATCTTTACATACTGTATATTTCTTATAACATGTATTCATTTGATATGATGCAATGTCTGGTTCATCAAAACAGCACTTCATAAGAGTGTAAAATGCAATGGTTGATTTTCGTTTTGAATTGTTACTGTTTTACTTGATTCAGTTTAGTCTAGTTATTGAGGCTTGTGCCCTTGTTTACTTTTTCTGCAGGTAATACCAACCTTGATTGGGGCTGCATATTTCAAACACCATTGAACTTTCTTCCAGTGGGCTATGTATCCGAGTTAAACAGAAATGATATGGATATTTCCTGTCACACACAAGCAATACTTTGTTTCTGTATAGAGTAATGCAAGGACTGCAATGTTGTTAGAAGTATTTCCCTTTTTGTTTTGGAAACTGGTCCATGGCAGTATGTAAATAAATATATAAATATACAACATGTTCTGCAGTCAAGTATTTGGCATATATTTTAGGTTATCTGCTTATCCTTCCAAAAAAATAAAAATAAAAATAAATAAATACAAAAAAGGCAATATTGTGTTGAATCATTTGGGTTAAAGCCATTGTTGTTTTAAAATCCATATTTGGGTTACTGATAATGGGTTACATATTGGGGTCATTTGATGATTGTTGTTGGCCATATTTGTGTCATTTGATGAAATATAGATCAACTGACCATATTTGGGTCATTTGGTGATTGTTGTTGACTATATTTAGACCGTGAGCCAGACAATTTTTCGCTACCATCTGAGGTGGCAAATTCTTACTGGTACCATGTTATGAAGTACATTATAGAGAAAAAAATCCTTTATAGCAGTAACTCCTGTTATAAGAGTTATCTCCCCCTTTTAAACATAAAAACATCTTTCTTTAAAGATCGTTTTCTCTAAAACCTTAAGTGCTAGATGTCTAATATTTTGCATGTGGCATAAGCTTATGACCCGCTACACAACTGAAATGGTGACTTTGCCAAAATGGTGACACTGGGGTCATATATCATACATTCCAGGGGTTACGTATTTACATGGAGCGATATATAAAACATCTTTAAAAACAATCTTCTTTGAAACTACTAGAGCTAGACATCTAATATGTTGCATGTAGCATAAGCGTATGGTTCTCTACGAAGTTTGTTTAAATGGTGAACATTAACTCAAGCTTCGTTAGGTGCTTTGTGAATAAAGCCATTAAAGTAAAGCCTTTAAACATCTCTGAATCTACATCAGCTAAGTGTCGAATATTCCGCATGTAGATAAACGTATGTTCCTTTATAACATATGCAAATACATATAATAGCTTTCAATTTCACATGGTTAAAATAGATATAAATTGCAATTAGAAAGCATGAAAATATAAATCCAATTGGAGTTTGCGTTTGCATGTGTTAACTATTGCTTCGTATCTTTATTATATGTGTAATAGATTTTCAACATGTCTTAATCACCATACGTATTGAAAAACGTAAGTGGACTAAAAGTGCACTTATAAGAACACACTCACATATCTCTTATCTATATCCATTGAACTGTTTGTGTCTTTTGTGCAATTTATAATTCAGAAAATTAAAATAATAGGAATGTTGCAATTAATCTGAGGAGGACTTGCATTTCCTGCTCGATGCGTGTAACCTCTTTTCAGGCTTGCTGAACTTATATGCAGGCAACGGCATGAATGTTGCATAGTACATACTTTAATTAATAATCTATAAAAACAAATCCTAATTCATAATAAAATAATTAAATCATCTTAGAAAAGTTGTTTATTGATATATATGAATTAGTGATTCTTTTAGTTTTATACATATAAATATTTACTAAATGTACCAATAGTGAGTGGGATAATTTGACTTCCAATTTTAAGCACAATAGTGATTTTAAGCAAAATACAATGCTGACAAAACTTATTCATTCTGTATTAAACTAATATTAATGATACACTTAATTGCATATGTCAAAAATATATTAACAATTATCAAAAAATAAAAATGTGCAAAAATAAACATCCAAATGTTGATGCCAGACTACAATGACATTGTTCTTTCTAAACAAATAATGGTAGAATTTGCCACCTGAGTTATTAACGATAGAGAAACTTTTGGGTCCTGGCTCAAGGCCTAATTTGGGTCATTTGTTGAATGTTTTTGTTGTTGCGAGACAAATCTCTTCGCTTGTGAAGTGCGTCCGCCGAAACTCCATTTGAGGATTGATTACTATTCACTGCTGTGCTCTTCTTCCCCCATTTAATGGCGGTACCTCTAGCGGTGCCCATGTCCCCACTATTGGCATGTGGCAGAATGTCGCGGTCACAGCAGTGTGTAGTAAATCGTTTACGAGAACATTTGAAGGAAAGCAACTAGATTTTAAATATCTGGCTTTGCGAACAACCGAAGCCAGGGTTCACTGAGTACAGTTTTTATTCACTTCAAAACTTGGTCTAAGCTATGATCGTTTATCAAAATTGTTTATAAGTATCGTGACTGCACAATTGATATGCACAATTATGTTTCTTGTTATATTATACTGAAGCCATGGCAAGTTTATTCCAATAAATATAAACATTTTTTTCCACGATTTATGTGCACCACACTGCGGGTTCGAATCCCACTTGTCAAGTGTCGATTATTAGGAATAAAAAAAGAAAACAAATAAGACATAATTCAAAAGAACTCCAAATGAAAACATGTTTTACATTGTTACAACAGTCTCATTATTGCTATTTTAAAAAGGTTGTTGCATTGAAAATGTACTTTCACTTGTTTTTATTTTGCTATGAAAGAGATTTCTTGTTGAGTCTTTCACCAGATACCAAGGCAGATGTTATTGAAGCTTTTAATGACACCTCTCGGTATCTGGATGACATACTGAACATTGACAACCCTTTCTTTCCAACTATGGTTGATAATATTTATCCTAAAGAACTTCGACTTAATAAAGAAAATATAACTGATAATATCGCTTTTTTTCTTGATTTAGATCTCTCGATTGAAAATGGTAAAATAATTAGCAAAATCTATGACAAGAGAGATGATTTTAATTTTGACATTGTTAATTATCCGCACTCGGATGGGGATGTTCTCCGAGCAACTTCTTATGGTGTGTATCCGTCTCAACTTATTCGTTTTTCTAGAGCTTGTACTCGAGTTGAGTATTCGTAATCTTTGTATAACTAAACAGTTACTCAATCAGGGTTATCGTTACCATAAACTTCGTAAAACCTTTGCAAATGTTTATTATCGTAACCCTGATCTTCTTTCCAAATATAAATGTAATTCATTGACTCTTCTGTGACAAGGACTATCACAACCTGACTTCTATGGTGATGTGATTTATAAACTTCGTAAGATTCTTGGTCATGATCACTTTCATACTATCTTTGTCAAACTTGTTAAACATTTTATCAAAAGAGGTTATGACCCTATCATTTAGCAACGTACTGCATGCTTGGTGGTGGACCCTTTTACAGTTCGCCATTATGCTTTCCTCTTTAATTGTACGATGACTGGACAGGCTGTGGACCCTATGATGACGCCTACCTAAAGCCAATTGGGACGGTGGCGTTTGATGTTTGTCCATGATCTTTCTTGTCGTGCCCTTAATGGTGTATTCTCTTACTGCTCTGGCTTCTGTCAAGTCATTGAGTACCTTCAATGTGGCTTTCTAGGCTATTGTTTTTTTGTATTATATTTACACCAGCATATTTGTGTTTTACTAATATTGCCTATTGATGCTGCCTTGTTGGTTAGAGATTAGATCATGGCGGGGATTTCTTTATTTACACTGTCCTGTTTTAATGAGATGACAGTAGGGTAAGTGTGAGGTTTGGTGCACCCTAGAACCGGTTTAAACCCCTATTGTCAACCCTTTTGTGTTTGTGATGTCGTTTACTTTTATTATTACTTTTGCCTTCTTGTTTGTCTGTTTCCATGTTTGTTTCTGTGTTTTGTGGTTGACTGTCCTCTATGAATGCTACTTTCCCTGTCCGATCTTTTTATATTTCATTCAGTCCATGTATATTGTGATAATTGTATGTATTTGACGATTAGTATGTATATATGCTAACGTCTAAACTAGTTTCCGTTATCATGAAACATCTGTTTCTACTATACAAATACAGCTGCTTCCTACTATCCTAATATTTTCCGCCCATTTTAACGGCTAAAATCATTTTTTGCTAAAGTTATTTCCCAAGACAAATCATCCTCCATTTGTAATTTGACCGCAGCAGACGTGAGCTGTTCTTTCCATTGTTTTTCAGGTAAAGTATGTTGTTTCAAACAGTTTGCGTGCTACAAATACATGTTAGTAACTTAGAATTTCTCTAACTAGTAACTAAGCAATTAACCATGTAATTATTATGTATTCTGTATTCTGTAAGAGCAAATACTAGTGTTGTAGCTGTATTGTTTGCCAAAATAATAGTTTTATCTGTGCGGTGTTTTTCAATCTAGTTTAAACAAGAGCAAAAGGATATATAGGGTCCTATAGAAACCACAGCGTCCGAACGCAATGGCATCGTAGGTCCGCACTGTACTGCAAACGAGGACTTGAAACTACAATGAAAGAGACAAAAAATAACAGAAAGGGTGGTGAAGACAGGGTTACCGACTTGAAACGGTCAGTAGGCAATAAGGCCTACTGGTTAGCTTGAATCGATTTTATATGCGCACAATCCTCGTTATTATCCTGTCTTCAGCGCCCAAATAGACAAGACAGTGTAAACAAAACTACACCCATTCAAAAGGAATTCTCTAACAATAAAGTACACATCCAGAGAAACTAACTAAAGATACATATACAAAATAATAAACATCTCAGGATGTATCCAGAATCGCCAAACACCAGTTTCATTTTACAGAGCGACACAATGGTACCTTTTGTGGGACAAGTTGTTTCTCTGAGATGTCAGAATAGATAGCAAACACGTAACAT
This sequence comes from Cyrtodaria siliqua, assembly GCA_037043455.1. NCBI lineage: Eukaryota > Metazoa > Mollusca > Bivalvia > Adapedonta > Hiatellidae > Cyrtodaria > Cyrtodaria siliqua. The sequence goes on from JAWPHD010007748.1 coordinate 65,999, forward strand.
TGTGTCGTCAAGTCAAACTGGAATTACCTTATAGTCTAAATCAATAATCAAACATTTGAAATCATCAAGTACAAAAAGGACATCATCTTAAAACTTTTGATATTTTTGATTCGCTATAATCTTAATCCTTTACTAACCAGTCCTACAACTAGGGGTAAACTATCTGTTCAGTTTGAGCAATAATTTAGTAGTTGCTTATCGGCAACAACATGAAGCTAGTTTACACATAATCGAAAGAGTGTATCAATTTATTTCCTTATGGTTTATATCGAATCTCAATATCGAAACTCATCAAAATATAGATTGTACCCTATTTTTCTATTTAACATAATCAGCTACGTGTTCTTTGTTCGGCACAAAACTCTAGGATTCTCTGTAAACGAGTTATTAAAACGTTACAAGGATGGTAAAATCGAGAGTTGTAATACATACGACTATTAGTTTTAGTGTGGGACTAATGGGAAGAAATATAAAAGGATCGGACAGGGAAAGTAGCATTCAAGGAGGACAGTAAACCACAAAACACAGAAACAAACACGCAAACAGACAAACAAGAAGGCAAAAGCAATAATAAATGCAACCGACATAACAAACACAAAAAGGGTTGACAATAGGGCTACCGCCTTGGAACGGTCAGTGGAAAGTAGGCCACTGGGGGTTTCAACCGGTTCTAGGGTGCACCAAACCTCACACTTACCCTACTGTCATCCCATTAAAACAGGACAGTGTAAATAAAGAAATCCCTGCCATAATCTAATCTCTAACCAACAAGGCAGCATCAATAGGCAATATAAGTAAAACACAAATATGCTCGTGTAAATATAATACAAAAAAACAATAGCCTAGAAAGCCACAATGAAGGTATTCAAAGACTTTGCAGAAGCCAGAGCAGTAAGAGAATAAACCATTAAGGGCACGACAAGAAAGATCATTGACAAACATCAAACGCCACCGTCCCAATGGGCTTTAGGTAGGCGTCATCATAGGGTCCACAGCCTGTCCGGTCATCGTACAATTAAAGAGGAAAGCATAGTGGCGAACTGTAAAAGGGTCCACCACCAAACATGCAGTACGTTGCAAAATGATAGGGTCATAACCTCTTTTGATAAACTTTTTAACTAGTTTAACAAAGATAGTATGAAAGTGATCATGACCTAGAATCTTACGAAGTTTATAAATCACATCACCATGGAAGTCAGGTTGTGATAGTCCTTGTCGCAGAAGAGTCCTTAAATTACTTTTATATTTGGAAAGAAGATCAGGGTTACGATAATACAATTTTGCAAAGGTTTTACGAAGTTTATGGTAACGGTAACCCTGATTGAGTAACTTTTTAGTTATACAAAGATTACGAATATTAAAGTCCTCAACTCGAGTACAAGCTCTAGAAAAACGAATAAGTTGAGACACATATACCCCATACGAAGTTGCTCGGGGAATATCCCCATCCAGGTGGGGATAATTAACAATGTCAAAATTAAAATCATCTCTCTTGTCATAGATTTTGCTAATTATTTTACCATTTTCAATCGAGAGATCTAAATCAAGAAAAGAAGCGTTATTATCAAAAAAAAAGGATAAAAATATCGGACAGGGAAAGCAGCATTCAAGGACGACAGTCAACCACAAAACACAAAAACAAACACGCAAACAGACAAACGAAAAGACAAAAGTAATAACAAATGCAAACGACATCACAAACACAAAAGGGTTGACAATAGGGATACCGCCTTGGAACGGTCAGTGGCAAAGTAGGCCACTGGGGGGTTTAAACCGGTTCTAGGGTGCACCAAACCTCACACTTACCCTACTGTCATCCCATTAAAACAGGACAGTGTAAATAAAGAAATCCCCGCCATGATCTAATCTCTAACCAACAAGGCAGCATCAATAGACAATATAAGTAAAACACAAATATGCTCGTGTAAATATAATACAAAAAGACAATAGCCTAGAAAGCCACAATGAAGGTACTCAATGACTTTGCAGAAGCCAGAGCAGTAAGAGAATAAACCATTAAGGGCACGACAAGAAAGATCATGGACAAACATCAAACGCCACCGTCCCAATGGGCTTTAGGTAGGCGTCATCACAGGGTCCACAGCCTGTCCGGTCATCGTACAATTAAAGAGGAAAGCATAGTGGCGAACTGTAAAAGGGTCCACCACCAAGCAGGCAGTACGTTGCAAAATGATAGGGTCATAACCTCTTTTGATAAACTTTTTAACAAGTTTAACAAAGATAGTAGTTGAAATTCATTAGTTACTATTCAAAATTCTTTCAGAAAATATAATCATACAAACCTTCAGATAATGTTTCAGGAACAGAAACAATCGGTAAATAGAACCGTCGTCTATTAAACCACTGGGCTTCTTTAAACCCTGCTGAGTCGAACTCCGGGTGTGCCGATATTCTTGCAAACAGATCGGTCGTACCAGATTTCTTGACACCTAAAATGGTGAACAATACTCAGCAAATACAATGTGTAAATATGTATATACAAGTCTTGTTATAACAAATAAAAGGACAAACACGCTATTATTTAACGAGATGATCATCTTCAGGTGAAGCTTAGTAAGTCTAACTTTACCAATGTATTCATTTATGAGTACAATCTTATTGCGGAATGGAAATTATACAATTAAATCCATCAATTACCATGACGTTTTATGCAAGGAATATTGTACACACAACATTGAATAGTCTATATATAAAAAAACCATATCCATCAGGCCACAACAAATTAATTACCTGGTTCTCAGGCCACTTTTTCTGAGAAGAGATGCGTGCGGGCGCATTTTTTTTACAATTTTACAGTGGTCAACAGACACGCGGGCAATTTATTTTTTATCCAAACTTTTAATTTCAATACATGTATTGATGCAAAATATCTCGAAATACATGTGCAATAAGCAGTTGGATCAGCTCATCTCTATTGTCGATCATTACCTTATCATTTCTTCCCGACTTATGATTCTTTCAATCACAATAAGTCCGTATATTTGTATTAGATCATGCATATTGCATGTTGTTGTGAGGCTTTGTCGATTAGACGCTTGAATAAATCGCCTGTTCTGTAGCACCTACTAGTTCCAAGCGTCTCAAACGTCTGACTCCTAGATTGGTACCCGTACGACTGCAACACTCACAAGCTAGCAAGCAGAGCGGCAGATAGTCGGCCGCGCACCAGTCTACCCACAAGGGGATTCCCCTGAGTTAGTTGCATGTAAAAACCGGAACGAACTTGGATGCGGGACTTTTTTTTCGAAATTTCGGAAGCGCATTTCCAATTTTTATTTTATTACTTTTGAGATAAAATCGGCAATGCGGCACCAAAAAAAGACATGCGGGCGGGCCTGAGAACCAGGTAATTAATTTTTTATGGCCTCAGTTAAAATATAAACGGAAAAAAACATTAACTTAAATAAAATATTGATCAATGATCCGTGTATGTGCCTTTGGATTTTAACACAGACGTGAACATGTTACTCGGCATATCTTCTACTTGCGACATATCGTGTCAATAATACATACAGAATTAGAATTTCAAGATTTTTTCTTTTATTTTATATTGGTTTACATGTTGAAGAGCTCAAACAAACATAATCAAAAAAAAATGACGCTGACTGCTTCATGTGTCTTCCTTTTGTGACATTGAATTTTAATGCATTCACGTTATTTTTAATGGTATACGACACTGGTCTGCTTAAGATATGTAAATCTACATGACATATTCGGGAGTTATAACTAGCGAAAACGAGAATTACCAACAGATTCAAATAAAGTTAACTATTTTTGTGATACTAATCATTAATGCAGATAAGCAAATCTGTTTTATATTGATCTGTTATACAGAGGTGAGAAACTGTTTAATACTGATCTTTTATACAGTGGTGAGAATCTGTTTAATATTGATATGTTACACAGAGTTGATAATCTATTTAATATTGACACTGTATACAGAGGTGATCATCTGTTTAATATTGATCTGTTATACAGAGGTGAGAATATGTTTAATATTAATCTGCAATGCACAGTTGCGACTATTCTACGCACACGTGAGTAAGTTATAAGTTTCAGGTAATAATATCAAGGCAATCATTTGCTGGATTTGTAAACGCAATCTATATGGCAATTGCATAGCGAATGGATTCCACAGTTAGGCCGATCATTTAATTTGCATTACGTGGCCCCGCGTTAATTCCATTAAGCGATAGAAAATCGTATATTAGCAGGATATTTTGACAATAATAATCTTTAAAAAACAAGTTTTCCTGAGAAAATGCGATAATCGGTTGAAAATTATCTATGACATGTTTTAGTTTTACAATATGCAAACTTGTTAAGCCGAAATTAGGGTTATATTGTATACACCAGCAAACCCCGTTTAAGCTTCTTGGAGAAGGGGTTGGATAGGATAGGAAAATTAATACTCGGACCACGTAATGCGTACTTTTCGAGGTAATCGTGCTTCAAAATATTTAAAAAATTCTGAAAGTTCTGACAAATAAAACAATTAGAAATGTTGTTTTCAACAGCAATACAATAGTTTGAGACCTTAACATAGACAATATCACTCTAAAATGTCCAAATCTACCTATGATATAGAAGAACGGCAGACAGTGTAACTTGGTGTCGTTGATTGGACCGTTATTGCTTGATCCATACCAGCAGGGATTCTTGAAGTTGGGAAGAAACTGTATTGGCTTCTACAAATGATGAAACAATTTGTATATGTTGAATTCTCCCAAACCATGATATAGTTAAAAATGTGCCATAGACCGATTTGAAAATGTAGTCCAAGTATGCCTATTATATAAACGTATTGTTAGCCAGTTTAAATTTGATTTAATCTGTTATAATTTAGTCTATTTTAATGGGTACATTCCGTGGAAGACCGAGTTCGTCTTTTTATATGCCGTGGCCATTTTGAATATTGATTATTTATGTGCAAGGAACATTGTGAATGTTGATTTATGTGCAAGGAACATTGTGAATGTTGATTTATGTGCCATTGTGAATTTTGATTTATGTGCCATTGTGAATGGTGATTTATGTGCAAGGTATATTGTGAATGGTGATTTATGTGCAAGGAACATTGTGAATGGTGATTGATGTGCAAGGAACATTGTGAATGGTTGGTGATTTATGTGAGGAACATTGTGAATGTTGATTTATGTGCATGGAACATTGTGAATGGTGATTTATGTTCAAGATACATTGTGAATGGTGATTTATATGCATCGACTATTCTGGATATTGAAAGGTCTTGGTGGACATTAAATATACTGTATATTTTTGTCTATGCTATAATACGTATTATGGCAGTTTTATATTTATATTACTATCAATTTATGTTTAATTAGCTATAATTAACAGTGTGAAATCATATTTTAATAATGAATATAGACATAGTTATCATTTAAATGTTGTTCTGTTGACTAAATTATTGCTAAAGCGGATAAATATTGTTGTACATTCGACGCATCTTAATAATTGTATTTATTATAACATGGTTTTTAGTATATGGTGTATATAGAGTCTCTCAAAACTCTAAAAAAGAGTATGATAGTGTACCTTTGGAAACGGCCGAGCACGCCACAGACGATTGCAGTCTCGGTTTGATTGAGACTGTTCATGAGCGGTAGTGAAATATGTTAGCTACCGCTCACGCCTTCTAGGCCCGGGTTGAGCAGAGCTCAATATTCATAAATTCAATAGTACAAAATTTTAATGGCGGTGGACTTGGAGTATACTGCTTCCCCATGTCGTACGGCGTATGGTCCCAGTATCCAATAAAATTAAATGCCCCGAAGAGCGAAATAAACTTTAAAGTAACTATGCTTATACAGTTCTAATACTCAAAATAATTCAAGGATCACGAAAATGAACAGTAATAATTACTGACTCTTTAAACTTTTGTATTTCATATCTATATAAAAGGTTAATACTTTTTGGTCACATAACAATTATTAAAGAATAAAATTAAACTTAAAAATTTATATAGTATACGATAATATACGATAATATACGGATATAGCTCGTCATATCAATCTACCGGGCAATAAAACTTTATCACACAGGTAAAATAACGGGTAAAAAGTCAATATCAATCTTGAAATTCCCGAGTCTATTAAGTAATATATAGAGTCTGGTCTCAGCGAGTTGGCTTATTTTAACACCGAGATGGGCGTAGCCCATCGAGGTGTTTAAATAACCAACGAGCTGAGACAGACTCTATCTTTTTTGTAGAATGGTGTACTTAGTAACAATGTGACGTCATATTAACCGTACTCTAAATTCCAATATCCGGTAGTTGTAGTATGGTGTAGCCACGCCCCGTTAGTTACCCTAAATTAAACGATTTAATGCTCTGCATTCATCAAAGGAAATGTCACTGACCATGCTACAATAACTATATGGGCATTTTTCAAAAAATGTGCAAATTTGTGTCCCAGGAAAAAAATATTTTTTTAGAATTTCATTTATCATTGTACAAAAGAAATTTCTTTTGATTTACCCTCAAAAAATATTTCTTCTTGTATGTAAGGAACTAAAACTATAATATCTGACCAAGAAGAGAATGGAAATGAAAAATGAGTACTGCAGGGGTATCAAATATCGCATGTCCCAAGGCTGTTCTATAATTTTCAAAAGGCTAATATATGTTTAGTTTTGTAAAACAAATAATTCTTTCATATATATAATAACAAATTTGAAAAAAATTAATTATTTAGTATTTCAAATGGTATTTGATAGCTTAAATATATAATGAATGTTAATGTTTGTCCAAAAATATGTTTCCCTCCTGTTACCAAAGCATAATAGTATACATAATGATAATAACTTCTCCCTAAATCTCCCCGTTATTAAGGCAGAAAAGTTCTCTCCCTTTCTACAACAAAATGGCGGACAATTGTTTGACCTTAGTTATCACCAGGAAGACATTTTGAAGAAAAACCTTTCCGAGGTTAAGGTTAGTATACCTAAATGTTCCTTCCTGTTATGGGGTCTAAAATGTAAATGTTTATTGAAAAAAAAAATTGCAGAAGGATCTACATTTTACATGCATTTTTGAATTTTCCCACCACACAAACTTTATAGGGGATCAGTTATTATTATCAGTAAATTATATTGAAAAAAATCCTTCCTGTTACTTTCCCTCCTGTTACTCTTATTTTTGTAACAGGAAGGAATATTTTTGGTAACAGGAAGGAATTTCTGTGGTTTGAGTGTAATTAAATTCTTTAAAACATGATGTCCATTGTATAATATGTTATTTATTTGACAAAGGACCATTTAAATATTGGTTTTCTTTGAGAACTGATTTGATTTGGTCAATTTCTTGTACTTTTGGCGTATTGGGTAACTGGAAGGAAAATCTTGTAAAAGGAAGGAATTTGATGCAAATAATTGAAGTTTTTGCTATAGATTGATGTAGAGAAGTAATAAATAAGTCTTTATTTGAAGACATTTGCTAATTTACTATTCTTTATAAAATATCCAGTAACCATAACCATTTAATATTTACTTGAATTCTTGACATTTTGTCAATTATTTTAATCTGTTCTGATTTGTTGTACTGATTAAGGGTAAAATGTTCACCCTAGACAAATGTCAAGGTCAGAGAAAACGATCTAAGATTATACTTTGGGCATAATGCTGTTTGCTTTAATGTCACCTAATGTAATTTAACTGAATTGATGGATTGAAGTTAAACTCAAGCTGAGAGAATGTTAGAAACTTTGCGCTGATAAACAGTTTGATAGGCTGCATGAAAATAAATAACATTATTGCCAAGTCAAATTGAGATAATTATACATAACAATAATATGTATAATTACATAACAATAATATAAAGGGGCAACCGTGGTCGATGGGTTAAGGTCCTTGACTTATAATCTTCTCGACCCTCCGCTGCTGCGAGTTCGAACCCCGTCAGCGCCAATCCAAATGTGTATGCGGGAAGGATTTATGAAAAGATGTTTGATGTTTGTGATGTTACCATATGTGATTCTAAAAAAAGTTCAGAAGCTGCTATTGTAAGCTACATATATTTGATCCGGTATACTGATATGATCCAAAATACACTGTCCAGGTATATCGTGTTACATCCCTGAAAACTTGGTGTCCAAACTTTAAACTTTCTTAACTTTCTTATAAGACACAATACTGCATTCTAGCGTCCTCGTTACATCTTGGAAATATTTCAGCAATGTTTTTCTGCTTAAATATATTAAATAATTTGAAGAAAACAATCTTTCTAGATAAGAAACAAATACAGATTATCAAAATATAGCTTACAAATGCAGTATTGTATCTTATAAGAAAGTTTAAAGGTTGCAAACCAAGTTTTCAAGGACTTAACATGATATTCCTGGACAGTGTATTTTGGATCATTTACTGAAATGTACGTTAGGATTTTTATAGTGCATTACTGTTTGATGTTTTTGTTGTTACATTGTTTTGAAATTGTTTTGAATTGGCCAATCATTTAATCATGCCAACATGTTTAGAGTGTTTTTGATCACAACGGATTAATTGATGTACCTGGTAAATTCTTAATGATAATAATATTGATCAATTTGAAGTTCTTACACGATTCCGTTACTCCATACCCAAATATTGGAAGAAGTTTTTATATTGGCATTATTAAACATATTTGACTGCATAATAGTTTATGTATTGTTGTATTCAGTTTTAATCAATCAGTTCGAATACAATATGACTAGTGTTTAATAATTCCATCCTGTTACCACTATTCCTTCCTGTTACCCCTATTTCCATCCTGTTACCAGCTTTTTTCCCTTTAATACATCTGTAATGCGTGGATATTACTTACCTGAATTTGCCCAGTTTATTCTGCTAATGTAATTATAGTATTGTGAGTTAAATTGATATAAAATCAGTTCGCATACACCATGACTAGTGTTTAATAATTCCATCCTGTTACCACTATTCCTTCCTGTTACCCCTATTTCCATCCTGTAACCAGCTTTTTTTCCTTTAATACATCTGTAATGCGTGGATATTACTTACCTGAATTTGCCCAGTTTATTCTGCTAATGTAATTATAGTACTGTGAGTTAAATTGATATTAAAAGTATTAAGTTAAAGCAAAGAAACAAAAAAAACGTATTCAAAATTAGTAATAAATGAAAATTTAAAATCCAAAAAGGAGCCAAAAGTAATTTAAAGGGATAAAATAAGTCCCATCCATTGTGTTTTTATAATTAGTATCTTACAACATGAACAATACATGAAAACAATCAGGAAAACATTGCTTTTCACACAAAAACTCAATGATTTAAAAGACGGTAACAGGAAAGAAATTAAATTCAACTGATCGTTTGCAAAAAGTAGTACTTATTGCCAAAAGCATCTGGGAGGTCCATGCCTTTTTGTAAATATAGGTTAAACATGCCGTTGTAATATAATAAACATTACTAAGAAAACTGCATCAAAACAATGTTTGATATATGAGCACTCAAAATTTGCACATTTTTTGAAAAATGCCCATTATACAATAAAAAGATGGAAAATTCAATCTATGTGATTAACATCACGTGAATAGGAGTATCACATGATAAATGGAAATAACAATGCCGTGAGGATGTTGACTGTGTATCATATTAAGCTATGCTCTTAAGACATGCTCCATTTCGGTGATGTGGTTAATATCCTTTTTTTGGGTAAAAAAAGATTATACCGAATATTAATGACTAAATTACTTTTGTAAATGCGTTTCTCATACATAGTGTCATTTACAATATTTGAATCAATATGATATATTTCGCCCTAATTCAGAATCTAAATCTAAGCCATAAAACAATATGTGTGAATGGTCTTTGGGTTAAGCCAATGTGCAAAAATAGTAACAGGAGCGGTGGGGAACATTTCAAAAAAGGAACTTAAATCTACGCCAAAAATAATATCCAGCATTTCTGTGTAAATGATCTTTGGGTTATGCCATAACTTAGAATATATTGCTGTCTTTAAGCATTTGGAAATGTGCTAAAAAAATAACAGAATGACCTGTGACCTTGTGCACCATTTTAGTCCCTAGCTATCTTCCTTGGTGAGTAAAGGAAGTCTATTGGTTTTCAGGTCATGGAAATATGCATTCTGTGCGATAACTTCGAAAGCATGTTTTTAGGTTGGTAGGTCAAATGTCAAGGTCGCCATGACTTTATATTGAAATATTCATCCTGGGCGATAACTTCAAACCATAAACATCCACAGTCATGCAACTTCATAAGTTGGTGAGAGAAGGACGCCAAATGACCGGTTTTGAGGTCAGTAGGTCAAAAATCAAGGACACCATGACCTTGTATGGAAATATGCATTCTGCGCGATAACTTCGAAAGTATAACACCAACATTGCTGAAAGTATGACCACTCTGGTGAGATTATGAGAATATCTATAATGGCAGGAACATCTAATATGTAGAAGACGTTCGGATCATAGGTGCCAGGTGAAGATGGACATTTCCATCCTGTGGTGCAACTGTTTTGACTGGAACCGAGGCTTGCCAACGTTCCGATCAAAACAGTTATGCCGAGGGTTGGATAATTCCTATCTTCACCAGACAAAACAGGACGGTTTATTTTCTTGTATAGCATGGTCAATGACATTTCCTTTCATGAATGCAGACCATTAAATCGTCTAATTTAGGGTAACTAAAGAGGCGTGGCTATACCGTACTACAAATACCAGGTATTGTAATTTAAAGTACGGTCACTATAACGTCACAGTGATACTAAGTACCTCATGCTATAAAAAAGATAGAGTCTGTCTCAGCTCGTTGGTTATTTAAACACAACGATGGGCTACGCCCATCTCGGTTTTTAAATAAGCCAACTCGCTGAGACCAGACTCTATCTATTACTTAATGAAACACATCGAGAAGTATTAGCGTATAACCGCGGACTATTATTTAATCGATGTAATGTCGATGGTACATGTGTATTACTGTTTTCCAGCCATATTGCAATGTCTTTTTTTTAATATGACCGGATGCACATGTTTAGCGCACCAAACAGTCGTTACAATATTTTTCAATACAAGACCTATTTATGAAAGCGATATCTCAGTCCAATCTTTTAGTCCAGATCATCTGAGACGCTGGCTTTTTACAAAGACAAACGTTTGTATTTAAACAAAACAAGCGTCGCAGATCAACAAGATTATTGCCATATTTCAGCGTCTGATTTTTCAGTGTGGTCATATGATCGGAATCTGGAATTTAATGAGAACTGAAACCATTCTTCCTCGTTTGCAAACATTGTTTCAAGCACTTTTTTCTTTGACTCCGAGTGATAACATTTTGACATGCTGTGCAAACTGTTGTATTTATTTAACCTGCGATTCTCACCACGTCATTTAGCATCAAATGCACACGTCACTTAAAGAGAAATATGGTAATTTTGAAATGTGTATCAAGTTTTAAAAGAATGACCTCGAGTTATTATTTATCCAGTATCAATTCAGCTTCAAACCTGCAAACGGATGAAACAAAAAATAACTGGTGAAATATAATCAAGAATTAATAATTTGCACGATTGAAATAATTAGTTCTAATAATGTTTTGCAAAATATCAAGTTTTGACGAAAATCAGGCAAGGCCAGACAGTAAATATAATATTCTTATTTAGCGTTCATGTCCCATTCTCAAGCTCATTAACGTTAATTTTGTGTGTTTTGTCTCACAGGAGTTAACAATGACGTTAATTAACTGATATATGGAGGAAAAAACACAGCAAAGGTATACAAAATGAGTATACTAAAGTGTTATTATGCATTATATGGCCAGTAAAGGAATTTGCATGAATTTGCAGTGATTTACGTTGCTTTACAAATATACCATATATGGTAATTTAGAACTGTTAAGTCATATTTTTCAAAATGGCGACTCCATATCCTTTTAGATCAACCGTTTATTATCCGATTTTTATACGTCTTACACCCTTTTCCGTATTTGTTTCAGAATTTCAATAAAATAGCGTGATTGGTGTTACACACAGGAAATTGTATCTTTTAATATTGACTTCTGTTATTATAATTGTCTATGAAGGAGATGAATGGGAATTTGTGGTGGTATGTTCAGCAGACGTTCAAAACAATCTCAGTTACTCGCACACTTATTCTATCGTATGCAGAAATGAATTTCCTATTCAACAATACCTTCCTTCCTACGATCCCTTGTAAATTCGCTGAGATAGCTGAGTTCATATTCACCAAAGTGCAATTTCAATTTGCCCGTCATTTGCCTGGTCCCCGTGGTGAACAAATGAATTTAACCAAAATCTAGTTTATTTTCATTTCGGCGCAGTATTCTAGCTTCAAATCGCAATCAATTCACTAACGTAAAGCACCGATCCGTAAATAATTCTCTATTTTATCAGTTTGCATAGTCCGGATCACAAGAAAGTCAGAACACAACGAGTATTTCGCCACTTGTAATCGGCACTAGCAGACTTTACAAATGAAACCGACATTTTGAACTGATTTACGAGACCGAATTACGTCATAACCCGACGATCAATGCAGATAACATTGTATTAGCTAATACTTTGACATCTCTATCCCCATTTCCTGTCCACCTATTGGTGGGCATTTCTCCTCATATTGTTAGCAGTTCTACTTTTCCACACAGTTCCTGTCACCATATTCTACATTCAAATACATAGGATCACTGCTACCGCTTACCATGCAAAAGTAATATAAAAAAATCGGACAGGGAAAGTAGCATTCAAGGAGGACAGTAAACCACAAAACACAAAAACAGACACGCAAACAGACAAACACGAAGGCAAAAGCAATAATAAATGCAAACGACATCACAAACACAAAAAGGGTTGACAATAGGGCTACCGCCTTGGAACGGTCAGTGGCAAAGTAGGCCACTGGGGGTTTAAACCGGTTCTAGGTTGCACCAAACCTCACACTTACCCTACTGTCATCCCATTAAAACAAGACAGTGTAAATAAAGAAATCCCCGCCATGATCTAATCTCTAACCAACAAGGCAGCATCAATAGGCAATATAAGTAAAACACAAATATGCTCGTGTAAATATAATACAAAAAAACAATAGCCTAGAAAGCCACAATGAAGGTACTCAATGACTTTGCAGAAGCCAGAGCAGTAAGACTCTTTATTCCTCAAACTTTCTTCATGTTGGAAACAGCTGAACCCATTTATTTCAGTCAATTTTTTCGACATTCAGTACTTTTGTACTGTGATTATATAGTACTGGGGTTTAAGATAAGATGTTCTGATATAAAACGCCTGGGAATTCTTATCTGTAAAAAGAAATATAAAAAGATCGCACAGGGAAAGTAGCATTCAAGGAGGACAGTCAACCACAAAACACAGAAACAAACATGGAAACAAACAAGAAGGCAAAAGTAATAATAAATGTAAACGACATCACAAACACAAAAGGGTTGACAATAAGGCTACCGCCATGGAACGGTCAGTTGCAAAGTAGGCCACTGTGGGGTTTAAACCGGTTCTAGGGTGCACCAAACCCCACACTTACCCTACTGTCATCCCATTAAAACAGGACAGTGTAAATAAAAAATCCCCGCCATGTTTTAATCTCTAACCAACAAGGCAGTATCAATTTTACATGGAAATGAAATAATAATGATTTGTAAAATATGGCTACTTCGAGCACCACAGTACTATAGAAAATGAAGACTTAATAGCACGAGGTTACATGTAATGCTAGGTGGAACCCAATTATCTTCGCTCGTCCGCCCATCTATTTATTTTAGTTATTACTTACTTTAATACACAAAATCTACCAAAATAGCAATCATGTTATCGCTGTAGTCTACTGCTTTTGTATTACTATTCAAAAATGTTTACATTTGTCGTTTTCACTTTTTACATTTGTGGGTAAGGATTTGTTTTTACATTTAGCGTCTAGTTTAGTTTTACAGTTAGGGTGACCAGATTTTACATTTGTGACCAAGTGTTTTTTACATTTGTGTAATTTTGGAGTCGCCATGCGTCAGCATGACTGACGCATTGGAGTCGTATATAATGTAATTTCTGAAGTTTGAGTTTTTGGACGAGGAGCTTTACCGTGAACGTTTACGCAGTTCGACAATAAAGTTCCTTTAACTGACTCAAATATAACTTAATTTGAAAAGGTGATTGACATGAGCGTACCGAATAATATAACTACTGATTGTGAATAATTATAATTGTATACAGTATATACGTGTCTTTTTTGTAAATGTACTGAAATACTATGCGCATTAATACAAGAGATTTTGGCCGATGAGCTTTACGCAGTTCGAGAATGTAGTTCCTTTAACTGCCTCAAATATAACTTTTCTTATTCAAAAAACATTCGCTAGAGACAATACTACATTTTTGGCATGTAATAATATAAAAGCGTGTTTTACTAACGGCAGTTTAGACAATTATACTATATGGACTTGCTATGAAGTGTGTGAAGCACTCATATTCCTATTAGATAATATTTTCGTCAGGTATGGAACCACCGTTTATATAAAAATTGTTGGTATCCCTATGAGTACGAACTGTGCACCACTTGTCGCAGATTTGTTCTTACTTTGCTATGAAAGGGATTTCATGTTGAGTATTTCACCAGATACCCAGGCAGATTTTATTGAAGCCTTTAATGACACCTCCCGGTATCTGGATGACATATTGAACATTGACAACCCTTTCGTTCCAACTATGGTTAATTACATTTATCCTAAAGAACTTCAGGTTAAAAAAGCTAATATATCTGATAATAACGCTTCTTTTCTTGATTTAGATCTCTCGACTGAAAATGGTAAAATAATTAGCAAAATCTATGACAAGAGAGATGATTTTAATTTTGACCTTGTTAATTATCTCCACTTGGATGGGTGGATGGGGATGTTCCCCCAGCAACTTCTTATGGGGTGTATGAGTCTCAACTTATTCGTTTTTTTTCTAGAGCTTGTACTCGAGTTGAGGACTTTAATATTCGTAATCTTTGTATAACTAAAAAGTTACTCAATCAGGGTAACCGTTACCAGAAACTTCGTAAAACCGTTGCAACATTTTATTATCGTAACCCTGATCTTCTTTCCAAATATAAAAGTAATTTAAAGACTCTTTAATTGTACGATGACCGGACAGGCTGTGGACCCTATGATGACGCCTACCTAAAGCCCATTGGGACGGTGGCGTTTGATGTTTGTCCATGATCTTTCCTGTCGTGCCCTTAATGGTGTATTCCCTTATTGCTCTGGTTTCTGCCAAATCATTGAGTACCTTCATTGTGGCTTTCTAGGCTATTGTTTTTTGTTATTATATTTACACGAGCATATTTGTGTTTTACTTATATTGCCTATTGATGCTGCCTTGTTGGTTAGAGATTAGATCATGGCGGGGATTTCTTTATTTACACTGGCCTGTTTTAAAGGGATGACAGTAGGGTAAGTGTGAGGTTTGGTGCACCCTAGAACCGGTTTAAACCCCCAGTGGCCTACTTTGCCACTGACCGTTCCAAGGCGGTATCCCTATTGTCAACCCTTTTATGTTTGTGATGTCGTTTGCATTTATCATTGGTTTTGCCTTCTTGTTTGTCTGTTTGCTTGTTTGTTTCTGTGTTTTGTGGTTGACTGTCCTCCTTGAATGCTACTTTCCCTGTCCGATCTTTTTATATTTCTTTTAATTTGATAAGGTAACTGACATGAACGTTATGTATACCGAATAATATAACTACTGATTGTGAATAATTGTAATTGTATACAGTATATACGTGTCTTTGTTTGTAATTGTGCTGAAATACTATGCGCATTAATACACGCATAATCATTTTATGAATGGGAAGTTTCAATAGCGTAGTTACCCGGATGTCGAACATCTCATTAATATTAGTTAATTTCATTTGATAGTGCAGTAGAAACCTGATAATTATCCATTCATTCAGAACCATTAATTTGAAAATGTACAATCATTGACGAAAAATAAGCAATTAATTAACACATTTTGCGCACGAATTTCTAAACGAGTTCAATAGAATCTAGATCATATACGACGCTTGCTTTTTTAAAGATAAAGGGAAATATTATTAATGCAAGCGTCGCAGATGATCAAGACTATTAAAAACAATTGAAGCAGACGGTGGATTTAATATTCTCTCGTCAAATACAGCAATTTTCAAAAACGGTAAGCGTGATATGTTTGTTTATTACTTGTTTCGTTGTTGAAATCATCTCGGATTGAATTGATTGACACTGATACATTCTGGGAATCGCCATCAACAGCTGAAAATATATGCTTTATTTTGTTCCACGGTGATGTATATCTGCTTTGAAATCGCGTATTTCGAAGCAATTTGTTTGATCGATTTTTTTTTGGTTTCGAGAATGACATACATCTGCGATTCCAACCAACCCAGATCTGTGGATAATTCTCGGAATTTGGCCAGTGAAATAATTGATGAAAACAGTTAGGTATCAAATGTTGAACAGAGAGAGCTTCACACCTTGTTTCTAGCTACGTTACTCTGGGACAATCTTTAGTTCCCAACACCGATACAGCAACCTGTGCGTACTTGGAGTGTTTTTCATTTTTCCGAAATCTGAATTATACGCACAGGCGTATGCCCAGAAACGCCCCTGACTACATTTCATTTTGATACACCACACCTGCAAACTTTTAACATAACCGTTAACCTCGACAAGAAGACCGACACAGTTCAATCTTGGCGACCTTCAGTCCCTTGATTTACATTTAGCGTTAGACTTTTCTACATGTGTGACAGTTTTTACATTTTCGGTGTTTCTTACATTTGAGGTTCTTACTCTTACCAATGTATAAGTATAAATTAAGTAACTAAAAAAAGGGAAAAAAAGAAAAATGAAGGAAAGAAGACGTAATTAAAACAAGTTGTAAAATTGTGTTTCTACAAAGCTAAAGCTAATTTGTCTACGCGGCAAGTTAAGCAACGTTTACAAGTCAACTGAATGATAAAGGCATTACATTATTTCAGTATAACAGTTTAGTCTCTTACCTTTTGACAAAATGCTGACAATTTTCAAATTTGTAATTCCTTTCTGACACTGTTTGTTAGTTTAAACGTTGTCCTTCCATCTGCCTTTGCGCGAATACTGAAACTTAATTACTGCAGCTATATAATGACACACCATATGTCAGACTGATAAATCAAAACGTATTGATCGAGACAATGACACGTTTATCTTATCAAAGTACTGAAGGTACTGAGATGCGTAGGATTGTTTGAACGAAGTTACACAATAATTTTGCTTTTAAGAATAGTGATATCGAAAGTCAGGTGACCGGATATTCTGGTCTCCGAACACAATCATTTTGGCGTTAACGTGTAATACCATTGAAAGAGACACAGGGCAATATTGAACTTGTTATCATAAAAAAGCGCCTCGATTTATTAATCCAGTATTAGTTATCCCTTTCAACCAGCCTGCATATTATTAATTAACAGTTTGTGTTTTCATTTTCTCTTCTTATTCTATCAAAGGTTTTAGTCATTGAGTACCTTTTTTGTGGTTTTCTAGGCTAATGTTTTTTTTGTATTTATATATACACGAACATCCTTGCGTTTTACTTTTATTGCCTATTAATGCTGCCTTGTTGGTTAGAGAATAGTTCTTGGCGTGGATTTCTTTATTTACCATGGTCCGTTTTATTGGGTTGACAGTAGAGTAAGTGTGAGGTTTGGTGCAACCTAGAACCTGGTTTAAACCGCAGCGGTCTTTTTTTCCTCTAACCGTTCCAAGGCAGTAGCCATATTGTCAAGCCTTTTGTGTTTGTGATGTCTTATTTGGCCTTTTATTCATCTTTAAATTTATTCTTTTTTTCTGTGTGTGTTTGTGGTTGACTGTCGTCCTTGAATGCTGCTTTTCCTGTTCGATATTTTTATATCTATATTTAAATATATTATTAATGCATTTTAATCACTAGGTAATAGCATGCAAAAATAGTTTGCCTTGAACTATTCTTATAATTAATATTAATGATTCTACAAAAGCCTATTATGTAAAAACAAAATTTAACGAGACGCCGCGAGTTTTTAAAAAATCAAGATTGTCATGCGTCCTTTGAAGCCGGTGCTAGTGTGTGAACGAATGAATGAATGTCTTTATTTAAAGAGGGTGACCCAATTAGCCAACACTAATCTCCCTTGGGGCCCTCTGTACAGTCATACACATACATGTACAATGTAAAACATATGTAACAAAACAGTGATATTTCCTTTACATTATTGCGCACACATACATGCAATATACGCACATGCACACACATTTACAACAATGTACACATTCATTCTTAATATCTATACACAACTATATACATGGTTTGAGGTGGTACCACACAGTACACAAGATGTCAATAATTATCTAAAACTGCCAAACATAACAATTATGATTGTGTTTTCAGCCATTTAACGCAGTCAGATGTAAAGGTTTTTAAAGAAGTACATTCTCTAATATATGTGTGGAATAGCATATTCCACACAATTGTTCCAGAGTATGACATACTCCCTTTAAATAGTTCTTTGTTTGGTCTTGGAGTTATATAATTTGATTCTTATGCAGATCGTAGATTTCTCTGCGAGATAACAGTAGGATGAAATATATCACAAACATATGACGGGACTTCATGTTTTAATACTCTATAGACAAATGTTGTCTTTTGGAGAAATATCCTTTGCTCGATATTAAGGGAATTAATGATAACCAGTGCTTCTTTTAGTGTGGTATATTGGTCGCCTAAAATAGTACGACATGCACTTCTCTGCAAACGCAATAACAGTTTTATGTTAGCTTTCTTTGTATTTCCTCATATTATATTACAGTAATCTAGATGAGGTTGAACATATGCCTTATAAAATATTATCCGGTAATTTACAGGAATATACGATTTTATTCTTGACAGTAGCCAGATGTTGGTTGATATTTTCTTACGAATACACATAATGTGATTATCCCAATTCAAGTGTTCATCTTTATGCATTCCCAGAATTTAATCACCTATTGTAAGTTGCAGTTCAATGTTATTATATTTTAATGATAATTTGTTATTAACAAAAATGAGATATAGGGTCCTATAGAAACCACAGCAATGGCATCGTAGGTCCGCACTGTACTGCAAACAAGGACTTGAAAATACAAAGAAGGAGACAAAAAAACAACAGAAAGGGTGGTGAAGACAGGTTTACCGACTTTTTTGGAACGGTCAGTAGGCAATAAGGCTTACTAGTTAGCTTGAATCGATTTTATATGCGCACAATCCTCACTATTATCCTGTCTTTAGAGTCCAAATAGACAAGACAGTGTAAACAAAACTACATCCCATCAAAAAGAATTATCTAGCAATCATGAAATTAAATGTGTATATACATAGGGTCCCATCTAGACGTTTATTGTTAAATCGTTATTGTGTATATGCCGTTCGAACAACTCCATGAACAGGGCCCTATATGAGTTGTCACCCCAGATGGATCATAATTTATTGTCACGCTTTACAAGGTCGTCAATAAGACCCGATAATCTGCACTGGTAGTAGATTGTATTTATTGTTGATTCGCAGACTGGCATTTTCGGCAACTTTTGGAAACAATGGGCATACATTTGATCCCGGTTCCCAGTTCCCAGTTCCCGGAACCCGGCTGCCTATTCGAATCTAATTGGGAACCGGGAACCTGGAACTCGGAACTGGTTCCAGGTTCCCGGTTTCTAGTTCTCGATTCGAACCCAATGAAATTTGAATAATATCACCTTGGTTTTCATATTGCACAGATCCCAGTTTCATGAAAACGACATGGGATGTTATAAAATCGGCAAAATGAAAAAATAGGATGTTATTTTCAGAGTTATGTCTCCTAAATATCAATTACAATGATACTATACAATTTTCACATAATTTCAGCAGGCTTGAACAGGCACAGAAACCAGTTCCTTATTCGCACTGCCTCCTAGTTTCCGGTTTCCGGTTCCCGATTCGAACCCAATAAGGAACTGAACAATTCCACTTTTGTTTTGCAATGCAAATATCCCAGTTTCACAGTAAACGACATGCGATGTTATAAACACATGAAAACATGCAGTTAAAAACCCTTTTACCATTCCGTTTCCTCCTGTTTCAGAGTGAATGGTTTAATGTTAACATAGCTATTCAAGCTTCGTGTAATGGAATAGATGTCGGTGATGATGAAAACCTCTGTGTTTTACTATATGCTGATGATGTTGTTCTATTGGTCGGCTGATTTACAAAATATGCTTAATGTACTAAATGTATGGTGTGTGGAAAATGGTATGGTTGTTAATAATAGTAAGAGTAAAGATGTTCCTTTTTCATATAAATGCGTAAGTCGTACAAATACAATTTAGTTTAATAATATGTTATTGCAGACATAAATTCAACATCACAATATTCATAGCAACATATGGAAATGGATTTGAATTACAAATTATTACAACATTAGTTACAGTTCTCTCAAAAATACAATTTAAATGAGGACCAAACATTATTCACACTACTGATAGATATGGATATTTAGGTTTAACATTGCATGAACTTTTAGATCATAGTTTAACAGCAAAAATAGTATCACAGGCTGCACCTAGAGCACTGCGTCTCTTGATAGCGAAATATAAGTCTCTCGGTGTGATGCCTTATGAGGTATGTACACAACTTTAAAATTCGATGGTATGGTCAATCGTTGCATATGGTGCTACAGTCTGGGGTGATACGATTTTTTCTAGGAGTTGGAAAGTATGCATCAAATGCGGCGACTGGCGGTGAAATGGGATGGACTCCACCAGTTGTTAGACTATGGAAGTGCATCAGCATTTACTGGGCTAAATTAGTCAATATACATTCTTCTCGAATTAATAAACGAATGTTTACACATTGTCTTTCTAAATCTAACAGTACTTGTGAAAACTGGTGTTTTCGGGTTAAAAAGACGTTTAACGATAATAATTTGAATGAATATGTTAATGTCAATAGTAAATGTAAAACGCATGTTGAAGATGAATACCATGTATTATTTGTCTGCCCATTGTACGCTGATATAAGAGAAGATATATTCACTAAATCTAAAACTATTGACCTAACGGTTGATACACTATCGTCTCAAGATAAATTTGTGTTTGTTTTCACCAGTCCGCTTATGATTCGACAATATGTCAAAACCTCCTTTTTAATTATTAGGAGAAGACATTTTTTCTTACATAAGTAGTTGATCTTATTGGTTACATTTCCGTTATTTTGTAATTGTATATTATGAAAGTTGATGTGTTTTTAGTATCTGACAACATTTTATTTGTGATTGAGCAAGCTATGTTAATATGGTCTATTGGAATAGAGAGCTCTTAAGGCATTTTTTAATTTGCGTAGCGTTTATAAGCCGGCACCCATCCCATCCCCACTCCCCCACCCCATCCCCACACCCCCCCCCAACACCACCCCGATCGTGTATTTACAAACTTAGTTGTTTCTTAAAGTGTTTTTGGATTAAATTAATTTTAGGTTAGTAATGCATCCGTCAATTGATTAAATAATCAAGATTAACATTAGTTGCTCAACTCTTATCTGTTATGCATACAAATAGTATATGTGTTTGTAGTTTTCCATGCAAATTAATGTATATTTTTATATCGTCTCATTTACTACACAGGTACGTTGTTATTGTATTATGAATAATGTATATTTATATTGTATACTGTGATGAGACGTAAATAATTAAATAATACTGATTCACATCGTCGCTCCAGAGACAATTAAAAGCAACGATTAGCGGTGTGACATTAATTTAATAAATGGTGTTTTGCGTCACGTGACCTTCAATTGTACACAAAAAATGGTGACATGGAATTACATTACGAGCCTTAATCTTGTCTTGCGGCTCGTCGAAGTGTAAAATTATGCACGAAATATGGTGAAATGGAATACTTTTATTTCAAGATTCTTAAAACAATTGCATTGCATGTATCAATGCCATGTTTAGATTATGTTAAGGAAATGAAGTTTATGTTTAAAGGGCCACGATCTGAGGGAGTCATTGGTGTCATGAAAACACTCGATTCATATGAAGTGTGTATACGCATTATATCAAGAGGCATGTAACTATTGTTTATGAAAACGTTTGGTCTGAAAATGTTGACTCAGCTGGTTGTTGTTGCTGAATCATAAATAATAGTTTTAAATTGGGTTTATATTGCTAATAGTTGTAGATATAATTCAAATAAAGTCTATGTCGATGACAGCACAATCATCATTTAGAGACTTAAAGCCTCATGTGAATTAATATTCATGATTTACACCACAAAACTAGCCGAGTCGTCCAGTTTTCCAGACCGAGCTTTGGCATTAACCATAATTAAATCGTATGGCATGTATGGAGCATTTAAGTGCTTAATAAACGCAATGGCACCGTAGATCATCACTGCACCACAAACAAAGAGCAAAGTAACTATACAATGAAATTGACAATACGCAACAAAAAGAGTGTGAAGACCGTGTTACCGACTTGAATGGTAAGCTTACATTCAAATTTAATCGATCACAATCTGGACAACCTCATCACTTCGAGTATTATTTGTATCGCACGCCAGATATCTGGAAATCCTCCGCCTTATACTCTTGGTTTTGCCAAAGCAGTGCGGGTGGTGATACTCCCGCGCGTGCGTAAATCCTCCGCCTTATACTCTTGGTTTTGCCAAAGCAGTGCAGGTGGTGCGATTCCCGAGCGTGGCGTACAAGATACATGTTATTTATAATATACTATTGAACCTGTCATGAATAATATTAAATAGTAATGAAATAGTTCAAATAGCGGACAAAACAATCACTTCTCCGCTTCAGATATTATGCAGACATAAGAGCCTAGCGGACTTAAGTCGAGTCACTGCATACAAAATTCACTGTGCAGACAAAAGGCGTCCCTTTTTGAGGGTTATGCGGACAAAAAGTGGCCCAAAAGCGGCCCTTTTTTCAGGGTTTATGCGGACAAAAAGTGTCCAAAAAGCGTCATTTTTCAATTTTTATGCGATCAAAAAGCTCTGCGGGACAAAAAGCATCACTTTTTCAGATTATGTGCGGACAAAGGGGCTAAAAAGTGTCACTCTTGTGGGACAAAAAGCGCCGCACGGACAAAACGCACTGTCACAACACTCGTTGGTTACTATGACATGTTATTTGTTTTCAATTTGACAATGCCATCATGCAATTTATAATGTTAGTGCAGTTTATGTAGCAAAACATAAAATAGCCATACATGCATATCAAACAGACAAATAGTTCAGGTTCACCAATTTTCGGCAAGCATTGTAACAACGCTAAAGGTAACAATTCCGCTAAAGGTAACAACCGCCGCTACAGTTAACAATTCCAACACTAAATGTAAGAACCTCCGCTAAAGGTTACAATCACCTCTTCCGCTAACGGCAACAACACTAACGCTAAAGGTAACAACTTTTCATGTTAACGCTAAAGGTAACAATTGTCTAAGCTAAAGGTAACAACGTTTTTTAAAATCTACATTTTCAATGATTTTTTTTTTACAGGTTATTGTTAGTTACTGAGGCACTTGATTCGCTTCCAACAGATGCAACATTAACATCATACATACATAAAAGGAAGGGTGTGTGTGTGTGGGTTGAGGGTTGTCTGTGGGTAAAGATTTGAAATTCAGATTTGTTCTTCGTAATTTTATCATATATTTTAATTCAATAAAAATGTTATGGATTGATCTCAACAATAAGGATTATTTTCAAACAATTATTTTGAACTCTGTGAGAAAAACACGTTTGGGATATCTACTCTGATCGGGTTTATTTGACAATCATCAAACATCTCGTTCATTCATTTCTATATGTAGGGTCTATTATATCTTTGTATTGGGTTTCAAAAGAAATATATCTGATAGGTCACGTACGATGTCTTTCAATGATATAGGAAACATAAATAGAGCGTACAAGCTAATAATCCATGCTCAAGGAATGAACTTACGTTCAAAACTTTTAAACCTGGCATTGCTTGAATAGCCCATAAATTCTTAAAGAGTCAACGCGGCGGAACACATGGATGTGTTTCACATAATTCCTAGGAATTAGGGCTCGATCTGGCTTGACTTAAACCGCGACACGACTTTCATTCAACGATTGAATCTGTCATTTATATAGTATTTAGTTCATCGATTAATCATTAGCACAGACTTACTCGTCTGAAATTTCTGTCAACCACGGTCCAGCGGGGGTGACTTTGGCTCACATGCTGGAGGTCGTTGGATGAGTCATGGCATTTGTCTACGGCGTGATCCACTCCCATATGTATGCACTATTTATGCACACTGCATGTACTTGGCGTATTTTAGCATATTTGCATCCATGTTTACTAATATACATGTTTTTCAGTATACATTCTACATATTGAAAATAATATTCTGATTAATATAAGATAACATTTACTGTAAGATTAGACATCAATATGTGTAACATCTCGTTGTGATATAATCACAAAATATTATAAATAAATCTGAAATTCCAGGGCTTATTTTAATCATACATCTTCATCATGCAGTGAATGCATAATTATCCACACGGCTGTTCATTTGACGAACTAACATCATTAACAAATGAATCGCGGATCCCAGAGCAGCTGATCTTAATCAGAAATTTTCATCATGCACATACTTGCATAATTATTCACACGGCTGTGCATACACTGAAATATGGCTTGGCCTAATTAGCCTGTCATGGCTTGGCCTGGCCTAAGATTAGTTGGTCCTTTGGGACAAGTTTAGGTCAGGCTAAATGGTCATTGCTTCAACCCTAAGATAATGTTTGAGTATCCAAAGTAGGCTAAAAATATCGGACAGGGAAAGCAGCATTCAAGGACGACAGTCAACCACAAAACACAAAAACAAACACGCAAACAGACAAACGAAAAGGCAAAAGTAATAATAAATGCAAACGACATCACAATCACAAAAGGGTTGACAATAGGGCTACCGCCTTGGAACGGTCAGTGGCAAAGTAGGCCACTGGGGTTTAAACCGGTTCTAGGGTGCACCAAACCTCACACTTACCCTACTGTCATCCCATTAAAACAGGACAGTGTAAATAAAGAAATCCCCGCCATGATCTAAACTCTAACCAACAAGGCAGCATCAATAGGCAATATAAGTAAAACACAAATATGCTCGTGTAAATATAATACAAAAAAACAATAGCCTAGAAAGCTCATCCAAGTTCATCTATGTTGGTTCTAGATTGTCATTCGATCACATTAAGGTTAGCAGATGTCTCATGGGACAATTCAGCTGTACTGAGTATGTTAGGAATTGTGAGGGTCATTCAAGAGTATTAAATTGATAGTTATCATGTTGAAACAACACGTTTTTGTCTTAAGTTGATGAAATGCAACCATTTTATGATATAAGGAAAACTTTTTTTATTAATGTGAAATAGCAAAAATCACATGTATTAATGGAAACAAATATAATTTCTAAACAAGTAACTTAAAAACATTATTTTTATAATATATATACATATCGCATTTAAAACATATTTTTCTATTGTTGTTGGCATAATAACACTAAATAGCAAAAATCTAAATGAAAACAATATACAAATATAACACAATTATAATATAACTGAATATGTTCAGGTTATATATTTATAGCATATGATCCCACTTCCCACCCTACCATCTAGCAACCTACCCATATTTTCACCCTACCAAAACGAAACCACGCAATCACCCATTCGACCATCCATCAACTCAGTTCTAATTCAGTTTCATTTAACCATCCATCCATCAATTCTCTCTTTCAAAAACATTGTACCATTATATTTTGAATCATAATCATCAAATTAATCCATTGTTATAAAATAATACATCCAGTCACTAATTTATCAATGACGCAATCGTTTCAAACATTAATTCACTTTATTTTTCATATTTATGAATATATCAACTATTATTGTTTTCCGATTTGCACACTATTATATTTCTTCCTTCTACACGATTAATCATGATTAATACCAGTGACATCTCACAATCAATGCTAATTCAATGCAACCAATTATAGTTAACATTCAAACATTTTTGTGAATGCCCCTTATTGCAAAAAAACTGATTAAGGACATGACCTGGACCAATAACAATTAAGATAAACAATTTTAAGATCAGGCCAGACCAGGCCAGACCAGGCCAGACTTTTTATCTCGAGTGCTCAACTTTTTTATCTCGCGCACTCAACATTTTAAACTTGATCGCTCGATTTTTATCTCCAGTTCTCTACTTAACTTTAGTTTGAAAAAAAGTTGTGTGTCCTAAACGTTACACCGTCGTCTTCATAGGCTCAAGTAGGTGAATGAACAATTTGAGCACTATAATCTAAAACATTGAGCGCTCGACATAAAAAAGACGAGATAATTTTAGCTTGAAAAACATAGTTGTGTGTCCTAAACGTACCACACATGTATAAAATCTATCAACAAAAAAAAATCGTCGAGATGTGCATCTGCTTGCTGTATTCTACCAAAAGCGTTCATATAGTAAAGGTCAAAGGTGAACGTCATCATATGGGATGACTAGAATAAGTTTCCAATGGGATATTGTTTTCAGCTAATACACTTTCGAGAATTTAAGACTTGTATATAAATGCAAAACATCGTATTTGCGGATAGAGCCCTACAGTACCTTTTGTTTACGTGTTGACAAAAATGGCATCGCGGGGACAATATGTTTGTTCCATTTTTTTCCTATTAAAAGGCCGACGCTATTGACACTTATACGTTTATACGTGTTACCTGTCTATTGCCACCTATATGAGAATTACACGTACCGTAATAATGCCACTACGGGAAGTGTCAATAAGGATATTAAGTAGTGACACGTATAATAGAAGTGGCAATGAGAAACGTATCAAGTAATAAGTGTGAATAAGGAGATTAGATAGTGACACGTATAAAACGTTGTTTACTTGTTCGTTACATGTATGTTTTAACTTGGATATTATATTTGTGAAAAAAGAGAAAAAACTTGTTAGGTAAAATAAATAATAAATAACATATATTGCTTTTTTGTTGACGTTTTTTTATTGTTGGATTATCTAGTTCGACTCCTCAGCGAGTCGCATCAGGTGGTGGCCTATGTAACTTTTACCAAGTATTGCATAGACAGATATCCCATTTTATTTCCATAATATGCATTGAAATCTGGGAAATAGGTTTTGAGAATGTTGTAGTTATCTGAATAATCATCCTCAGATTTTGCATAGCAGAGAGCTGTCAACAACATCATGAGTGTCTGTTTAAAAGGCATGTCAATGTCTCATTCGCTTACCGTTTTCTTGAAATATTTGAGTAGGTGGAACGTACATAGCAGAATTGAGGCCGAAGGAATATTGTCCGAAATAACATTCATTTCGTTTGCATCTTTGTCAACCATGACTATTTTTACAGACGCTGTGTCGCTATTTTGTGTAAAAATGTCTAATACTATATTTAAATTTTCTTTCTTTTCGCCATATTTATATGTTGGTTCAATATGTAAGCTGCTGAATCTGTGCATTCAATAGAGGTTTTTGTTGTTGACTTCATTACTGGTTGTTTGGCTTTTATTGATGTATTTGACGTAGGCTGTACTAGCTCCTCGTCATATTTATACGTTGGTTCAATATGTAAGATGCTGAATCCATTTTTTTGCATTCAATTGGTGAGAACAGAATGCTCACTCTATTCTGCCTAATGTATGTTGTGGTTGACTCCATTTGTTGTTGTTTTTTAGCCATAGAGTTTGTTGTTATTGGAGGTGGTGTAACAGTGATTGTGTCTGTTGTTGCTGTACTGCATGCTTGGTGGTTGACACTTTTACAGTTCGCCACTATGCTTTCCTCTTTAATTGTACGATGACCGGACAGGCTGTGGACCCTATGATGACGCCTACCTAAAGCCCATTGGGACGGTGACGTTTGATGTTTGTCTATGTTCTTTCCTGTCGTGCCCTTAATGGTTTATTCTCTTGTTGCTCTGGCTTCTGACAAGTCATTAAGTACATTCATTGTGGCTTTCAAGTCTATTGTTTGTTTTGTAAAAATCACATAGTGTTCTTTCAAACTTCACACAGAGTCAAATACATCATTCTCGCATATCCCTAAACAAATATCAATATAAAATGCTTCATAGCAACAGCAAAATAAGCATAACATTCCATACCGCTTTCTTTTATTTTTCCGACAAAACCATTCATGTTCAGGAGGAAAGGTATATTAAAATCTAAATAATTAGAATTCACTTCTGTGTTTCAAATGCAAGGCAAGTGAAATATTCCAAGTATTTACCAAAATAATGGGTTCAAGTGTTGCTTCGAATGCGGCGTTTAAAAGCTCCAAAATGGCGCTAACGGATTGGTCTAGTTAAAATCGGTTCAATTATTACCAAAAGGAAATAAACATTTGTAACAGAATCAATTGGCATCGATAACATTAACATCAAAGAAAAACAATATAAACGTAAAGATTAAATGGTAAAGAATATGAGCGAGAAATAAGGGTTTATAACAGCGAAGAAATGAGATAAAAACGTTATTTGTGTGGAAAAAGCGGTTATTAAAACTCGTTTTAAGTAGTATAGATTATAGGAGTATTTGCACAGTTTTCCGCAAGCGAGGTTTACTTAAGCAGTTTATACAGTTGTAGCCAGATACAAACGGCATTTTGCATTAAGGACGCTGGAGACAACTCATAATTGCTTGCTTACACGTCGCGAGGGGGAAACTGTTCTGGTACCCCTATTATATATACTATTCATATATTCATCAGTTATTGTTTCACACTGCATTAGGATTGAACAGATATCGTGAATCATTCATCAATTCTGCCATGTCCTCATTAAACGGTTTCAGGAACGTACGCAGAAGTTGTTTTGTCTTTTCCAGCATTGGTCCAAACTCGTTTTTAAATTTTGAATTGTCCATTGCAATCCTTTTGGTCACAATAGAATTCATTTCCTTTGAATCAAGTTTACCTGCAAACGAATAACCAAAATCAAATTTAGGCGATATTTTATATTCATAAAAATACTTCGCTCGCTGCAAGTGCTTGGAAAGGCTCGGGACGTACAGAGGGAGTAACTGCCAGACGATTGGACGGATGGACAGATACAGAGGGAGTAACTGCCAGACGATTGGACGGATGGACAGATACAGAGGGAGTAACTGCCAGACGATTGGACGGATGGACAGATACAGAGGGAGTGACTGCCAGACGATTGGACGGATGGACAGATACAGAGGGAGTGACTGCCAGACGATTGGACGGATGGACAGATACAGAGGGACTGACTGCCAGACGATTGGACGGATGGACATATACAGAGGGAGTAACTGCCAGACGATTGGTCGGATGGACAGAGGGAGTGACTGGCAGACGATTGGACGGATGGACAGATACAGAGGGAGTGACTGCCAGACGATTGGACGGATGGACAGATTGAGCTTATTTATATTATCAACCATCTGTGCTTCGGCCGGCGAGAGCCAAAATAAATCCGCTAATTTATTTTGTTGTATACGCAATATTCTTTAATCTAGCTGGATCAGTTATTCAAGTACATATAATCACTCAGTTGCAAAATCTTAAAAGAAAGATTGTTGGTTGATAACAGACTGTCAACTGATTTTTTCATAAATCAGTCTTACAAATGACCTTATCCACTTAGTGTGTCTTATTAAAGTTTAAAGTTTAATGCATTTGTTTGGATGACAGTGGTTCAGTGAATGTGGGTGTGGTCAAGTAGAACGGTTAAATACTTACTTAAGCCAAGAAAATCAAATATTTTCGCCAACGTTGCATTTTTGTCCTGAATATAGTCCAACATCAATATGGGCAGGATTTGGTCCTTTCTAAAAACACTCAGCCATTCCTTCATGTAGAAGGAATAAAAGGAGGCATTGAATGCAAATCTCTCAGGTTTCATCTCCTAAATAATGGTAAAAGCATATATTTTCAAAACTGTTGCACATAGACTAAAATAGGATGTGAGCTTGAGCTGGTAGGTAGTGAGTGTGGAAGTCCAATCACAATCAGGTACTACGGTTAACAACAGACGAGGATATCAGATTGATACCGCATAAATGAGATGTTATATTAGTACCAAATATCACACACGTTATTTGCATGAGCAAGCTAGATACATAATCTGTACACTCATTTGCATTTCTTAATATGTATTATTATATAGGATTTATAGTTTTACTGGCTAAGCAGTCACATGAAGGTCCTATGTATGAACTATTGACTTTAGAACGTTTCCTATCCGATTCAACCGGTTTTGCGGTCAATAATCTGTTTTGGATGTTAATATTTTTTAATATGTCAATAGTATGTTTGATAATTATGTTACGTTTCTCTATGACGTGAAGTCTTATATGTTAACAAGTAAGAAAATAGTAGGTGAAATATTTGATTTATTCTGATTTTTTTTATCATATCATGTATTTACATTGTTAAAGATTGTTAAAGAACACATATTTTCATATTAAAACACATAATGAACATCAATGTCTTATCTTTACACTGATTTTACTTTTCATTACAATACTATATAATGAACAACTACCTATTTCTGTTTGAGTCAATGACTAAATCATTTATCATCTTGAATGACTATAAGACAGCAGCAATGAACCACTGAAATCGACGAAATTATAAAACATTCAATTTAAAACAGACGTAGAGTTCCACTGACTAGGGAGCGTAATATTATTTAACCTTTCTTTCAATACAAGAAACGAGGTCAATGCCCACTTAAACATACGAACTTCAACTTGTATTTTGGTTTGTTCAGGTCTCCCAACATACACGACTACTAGAATATTGCCAACAACCATATACGACCACTGGAATGTTGCCAAACATATATGTGCTAATGAAGTTGAAATTATAGATTTATATTATGCGGGTTGTATATATTTACGTTACATTTCTTACCGGTGCCGAGTAGTTGAATAACGTGTTGTTGTAAATGCAACGCCGCTTTGAGTATTGTTGAAAACACTTTGTGTACGTCTCAACTTCAAATTGCACACGTGCATGGAGCGTTTGTTGAGAAACATTAGTCGCGTGGTATACCTTTGACACGAAATTATAATCTGAGTATAATCTAAAAAAAGAAAAAGAAAAATTGGATTTGAACTTCTCAATCATTATTTTGAAGTGTTACATGTATGCAAGAACTGTTAAGTATTTCCATATACTCTTGATTTGATAAACTATTTCGCACAATTTGTTCTGAATACGTTAAGCTAGCGATAGCATTTTGTTTGTCATCTGTGATTGTTTTTTTTAATTAGTGACTCACAATAATTAAAGCCCGCAGAAACAAAACTATGGGAACTGAATGTACGTTTAACAAATATATTGTCTGTACAATATTTAAAATGATATGATTTTACAGAATCACTAAACCGAGTCTGCTGCTTTTCTCCCTGGTATGTGTTTTTTGCTTCCAAGGGATCCCATTTCCAGTATTTATTAAAAGTATCAACGTATAATTAAACCTGTACGCGTCTTAAATAACTCGAGTTTTCGGATTTCAAATGAAGATGCGATTGCTAACATGTTATAAAATGAACGCGTTTTCAATAAAATACTACCGTCAGATAAACACGGGTTTAGTTAAAAAGTTTATCAAAAGAGGTTATGACCCTATCATTTTGCAACGTACTGCATGCTTGGTGGTGGACCCTTTTACAGTTCGCCACTATGCTTTCTTATTTAATTGTACGATGACTGGACAGGCTGTGGACCCTATGATGACGCCTACCTAAAGCTCATTGGGACGGTGGCGTTTGATGTTTGTCTATGATCATTCCTGTCGTGCCCTTAATGGTTTATTCTCTTGTTGCTCTGGCTTCCGCCAAGTCATTGAGTACCTTCATTGTGACTTTCTAGGCTATTGGTTTTTTTTGTATTATATTTACACGAGCATATTTGTGTTTTACTTATATTGCCTATTGATGCTGCCTTGTTGGTTAGAGATTAGGTCATGGCGGGGATATATTTATTTACACTGTCCTGTTTTAATGGGATGACAGTAGGGTAAGTGTGAGGTTTGGTGCACCCTAGAACCGGTTTAAACCCCCAGTGGCCTTTATTGCCACTGACCGTTCCAAGGCGGTAGCCCTATTGTCAACCCTTTTGTGTTTGTGATGTCGTTTGCATTTTTTTATTACTTTTGCCTTCTCGTTTGTCTGTTTGCGTGTTTGTTTTTGTGTTTTGTGGTTGACTGTCGTCCTTGAATGCTGCTTTCCCTGTCCGATATTTTTATATTTCTTAATAATATCAAATCAACTCGTATAACATACTGTTATCAGACAAGCGCGTATTTACACGTAGAATTTGACATCTCAGATCGAACCAATTAGCGTAAGTTATATATACTTCTATAATGTATAACAAATATTAACATTTGCCCTCGATCATTGTATTTAAGCAATAATTAACATGAATTATATCGCTGATCATAATCACTAGTTTACTAGAGACGACATTAATATAATCAATATCTAATTGGGTCTCTAGTTATAATTGAATGTTGACGTATCTCCTGGATCCCTGATCATACGTATTTTAATCAATCAATACATTACCTGTTCACTTGTTCCTTGATTAAGACTAATATATTACCAGTCCTCTGGTTCCCTGATTATAATCAATACTTTATCTTTCAACTGGATCTCTGAACATGATTCATATTTTACCTATCAACTGGATCTCTGAATATCATCAATATTTTCACATCAGGTACGAGATGTTTGATGTAATGAAAATTTGTGTAACGAGGTTCCACCAATCCCTCGTTGCCAGGTAAAATCTCCCAGTTATAATTCATATGAAAAGTGTCTGGGGTTCCCTCGGCTGAAATCATATTTATAAATCATGTCTATTCCAAAAAAAATGTCAACCTCATTGTTTAAAAACATTTCTTTTCACAAACGAGCGGATGAGAGTCTGTTAAAAATAAACGCATTCTTTTGAGTGTAGTCCTAACAAAGACATAACAAAATAAAGTAGTAATTTGACTGGCACTAAAAATATATGGCCGAAAAGACAATAAAATATATCAACATATCAATATTTGTTGATATCCTTCTCTGCTTTGATTTAATGTTCACAACCACAAAACAAACTTGTATTGTTTACATAACAACTAATACCGAGAAGGTCAAAGCGCGAGCTTTCGCAATCGCCAAACACGTGCTCCTTGAGTCCTTTTCCTGGGTTAGTTATTTATACGTCTGATTATGAATATTTTTTTCACTTAGAAATCGTAATCATTCGCCTATAGAACATGATCATTCATCTATAGAACATAATCAGTCATCTATATAACATGATCAGTCACATATATTCATAATTTTGATAGAGCATCATAAAAAAACTGACCAATCAGACAGAAATAAGACATACCAACACATTTTGGTTGGTGATGAACTCTGTCTTTATCCTTGATGTTCAAGTTGACTGTTAAAATTAAGGTATCCACAGTGTGATTCGTTTTAAACCCTGCATATTTCATGAATATTCATGCAAATTGATTCAATATATGTATCTTTCAAATCAAAATATTGAGAAGTATCGTCTTTTTACTCTGCAAAAGATATTTGTTTTACTATAGAACCTAAGGATAAAAACCGAGTAACACGTAATTTATCACCTACAGAAAATAAAATA
The DNA here is from genome assembly GCA_037043455.1 of Cyrtodaria siliqua. NCBI lineage: Eukaryota > Metazoa > Mollusca > Bivalvia > Adapedonta > Hiatellidae > Cyrtodaria > Cyrtodaria siliqua. The sequence continues at coordinate 99,747 of JAWPHD010007748.1, forward strand.
AAATATCAACATCTATGCAATGGAAAATTATAAAGACATGGACATTCACCTATAGAACATGATCATTCATCTATAGAACATGATCATTCACCTATAGAAATGTAATGAAAAATATCAATCCAATGCAATGCCATAGGATTGCGTCTTGGTCGTAACAAGAAAGTTAAGAATATGTACATGTTTCTTATTCTTCTTAGTTTCAATTGTATTAATTACTTGTTACTGCTAAAACTACACTCAGATGACTCTACTGCCTGTCGCTAAATGAGATTATAATTAATTGTCAGTATCAATAGAAACAATACATAGTTCTCACTTATTCTCTTAACTCCACCCACTTCATTCGCATATGAACGTCTTTATTTATTAGTAAAAATTATACTTGCCATGTGTCTGTTAAGCTACCCACTTTCAAAAAACAATTCCAAATTTGAGCAAATATGTTCTATTTGAAAAATCAGTTTTTGTAAAACAATAAGACTGACATAGCCCTAAGGTCCCGAAAACACTGCTGCATTTTGTCATCAATCTCTGATAAGACTCAAAGGTAAGCTAGCTTCTGTCAAGTATGTCTTAACTGGATTTGACTGACGGGTCGGTACTATGTATTTGATACGAATATGCCCTGTAAATTAGCAGAAACATTGATTGTCCAGACCTGATACATAGCAGAAACATTGATCGACCAGACATGTAACATAGCAGAAACATTGATTGTCCAGACTGTAACATTGCAGAAACATTGATTGTCCAGACCTGTAACATAGCAGAAACATTGATTGGCCAGACTTGTAACATAGCAGAAACATCGACCTCTAACATAAAAGATGAATTGATTGTCCAGACATGTACAATAGCAGAAACAGAGATTGTCCAGATCTGTAACATAGCAGAAGCAAGACACATTGATTGTCCAGACCTGTAACATAGCAGAAACATTGATTGACCAGACCTGTAACATAGCAGAAAAATATTGACCAGACACGTAACATGCATAAATATCGATTGGAAAGACCTGTAATATACAGAAATATTGATTAACCAGACATGTAATATAGCTCTAAAATGTATTTTAACGACATGTAACATAGCAGCAACGTTGATTGGCCAGACCTGTAACAGAGCGGAAACATTGCTTGCCCAGTCTTGTAACATGCATATATATTGATTAACCAGTCTTTTCATATGCGGACAAAATAATTGACCAGACATGTAACATAGCTCAAAAATGTATTGCCCAGACATGTAACATAGCAGAAATGTTGATTGGCCTGACCTGTAACAGAGCAGAAACATTGCTTGCCCAGAATCGTAACATGCATCAATATTGATTGACCAGTCCTGTATTATGCAGAACAATTAATTGACCAGACATGTAACATATCAGAAACATTTATAGATCAGACGTGAAACATATTATGCAGAACAAATGATTGACCAGACCTGTAACATAGCAGAAAAATATTGACCAGACACGTAACATGCATAAATATAGATTGACAAGACCTGTAATATGCAGAAATATTGATTAACCAGACATGTAATAGAGCTCTAAAATGTATTTCCACGACATGTAACATAGCAGCAACGTTGATTGACCAGACCTGTAACAGAGCGGAAACATTGCTTGTCCAGACTTGTAACATGCATCAATATTGATTGACCAGTCCTTTTATATGCGGACGAAATAATTGACCAGACATGTAGCATAGCTCAAAAATGTATTGCCCACACATGTAACATAGCAGAAACGTTGATTGACCTGACCTGTAACAGAACAGAAACATTGCTTGCCCATAATCGTAACATGCATCAATATTGATTGACAAGTCCTGTATTATGCAGAACAATTAATTGACCAGACATGTAACATAGCAGAAACATTTATAGATCAGACGTGAAACATATTATGCAGAACAAATGATTGACCAGACCTGTAATATAGCAGAACAATTACTTGACCAGACCTGTAACATAACATATTCATAGATTGACCAGACCTGTAACACAGCAGAAAAAATGATTGACAATACCTGTAACAGAACACTTGATACTATTAGATCTGACCTGAAACATAACATAATCATTGATTGACAAGACCTGTAACATTGCAGAAACATTGTGTGTTCAGACTGTAACATTGAAGAAACATTGACTGTACAGACCTGTAACATAGCAGAAACATTGATTGACTAGACCAGTAACCTAACAGAAACATTGATTTACCAGATCTGTAACATAGCATAATCATTGATTGAATAGACTAGTAACATAGCAGAAACATTGATTGACCAGACCTGTAACATGGCAGAAACATTGACTGACCAGACTGACCAGACTTGTAACAGCTGAACATTGATTGACCAACTCTGTAACATAGAAGAAACATTGATTGACAAGACATGAAACAAGGCAGAAACATTGATTGATCAGACCTGTAACATAGAAGAAACATTGATTTATCTGACCTGTAATTTAAAAATAATTTGGTTTACCAGACCTTTAACATAGCAGGAAATTGACCATATCCGTACCATAGCAGAAACATTGATTGACTATATATAACATGGAAGTCATACGTTTTTGCCAGACCTGTAACAATGCAGAAACATTGATTGACATGACCTGTAACATAAAAAACGATGATTGCCAAGACCTGTAACATGGCAGAAAGATTGGTTGACCTGACCTGTAACATGGCAGAAAAATGTATTGACCTATAATATAGCGGAAGCATTTTTGACCAGACCTATAACTGGTAGCATATTTATTTGCCAGACCTGTAACAAAGCAGAAACATTGAGTGAATGACATAACCTGTAATATGACATAAAACTGTATTGACGACAAGGCATGTATCAAGAAAAAAATTAATTGAATAGTTAACCTAGCAGAAACATCTATTGAACAGACCTGTAACAAAACAGCACAATTGATTGAACAGACCGGTATCCAACCTGAAACACTGATTGAACATGCCTGTAACACTTAAGTAAATAATGTTGTTACTTTGCAATCATAAAACTAGAATCGTCATGAGGATATATAATACTTCGCGAGTTATCACGCTGAATGCGTGTATGCAGTGTACACATTTGTTTTTTCCATTAAAGAAAAATGTGTTTTATCAAGGGCGATATATTTTTATGAAAGGATATTTTTTGCTGAAAGAAGATATTTTTAAAACTACCTTTATTTTACCAGTGACTATTTACTTTTAAAGTTTCATCGTCCTAGGTATTATACTTTGTCAGTTATTGAGAGGAATACATATTTGTACATTAGGTAAGGATGACCATGACCCCCGCCTTACTGACCTCAACAGCAAACGAGTTTGCACCAGTTACCAAGGAAAATGTAGATATGCATATTCATCGTCATACCACTTTTATTTCGGCAGTTATCGCGGAGGATGCTTATATGCATATTTCAGATCATGGCGGCCTTGACATTGAACCTATCTCCCGAATAACAATATATTTCCTTATGTTGCCGAAGGGATTGTATTTAGGAGGATCAATGAGCACCTGTGTTATACGTCGTTAATTATGCATATCAGATTGACCTCTGACTGAAAGCAATAGGTTTTACGTTACATCCATCTTCACATATTCCAGAAGTTATCTCAATGAATGCATATAAACTTATAACACCTTAACAAACCTTAACAAATCATTTGTTGGGGTTATTAATAAACAGAGCTGTTAAATAGTTGTAATGAGAAACATTGATTATATGGACCTTTAACATGGTTATATGTACATGTTATTATTTGCAACCTGTAATATTTGTTTTAGTATCATTGAATAAACGAACCTGTTACATGTGTGTAATACGTGATGTTATTGAGTGTTCTTGTTGGATGCTGTTTAATTTTCTGTGCTGCTATATCAAACATCGAGACATAATACTCTAATCCTCTTTTATCCTTTCCTTTAAGTACTGAAAAATAATAGAAATTCATGTTGTTAAATACAATATATAAACACGCGTTATAATGGCGACACAGCGGGACTTAACTGAAGAACAATCATATGCCGGGTTCTCGCATTGATTTGTGGCGTATACATTATGTCAGTTGAGTGTGATTGTAATCTGCAAAGCAGTATCAGAAGGGATCGTGTTTGGTTTCTTCTATTTCCTTTGCTGTTCTTATTTCCCTTAATAGCAATCCGTTTCTTCAACATTGTGGTAAAATGATATATAGGGTCCTATAGAAACCACAGCGTCCGAACGCAATGTCATCGTAGGTCCGCACTGTACTGCAAACAAGGACTTGAAACTACAATGAAAGAGACAAAAAACAACAGAAAGGGTGGTGAAGACAGGGTTACCGGCTTGGAACGGTCATTAGGCAATAAGACCTACTGGTTAGCTTGAATCGATTTTATATGCGTACAATCCTCGCTATTATCCTGTCTTCAGCGCCCAAATAGACAAGACAGTGTAAAGAAAACTAAATACTATCAAAAGGAAATCTCTAACAATAAAGTCCACATCCAGAAAAACCAACTAAAGATATACATACAAAATAATAAACATCTCAGGATGTATCCAGAATCGTACTGAACAACCATAGTAGTTGCAGCTAAAGAGAAGACCAATCTAGGGTACGACCAGAAAACCCGAGGGACGAAAGCTCATGCACCCACCTCCCTTAGTTGAGGTTTCAGTAGGTACAATCATAGAGTCCCAAGAGGTAGTCCAGTCATCGCACAAGTGAAAAGTGAAGCGTAATGACTGACTGTAGGGGGGTCAATCACTAAACATGCAGTGCGCTGTAAAACCAAACCGCCAAATTGCTGGATCTCATTATATTCAAGTGGTTTAAGAGACCAGATATAACATATTGCATGATATTGACGTGTTACTCTGACCTTACTAACAACACCTTATTGTGAGCCACACGATCTATTCATGATACATAAACATTCTATTATACATAAGGGTTTAGGGGTTAATTGACGCGCTAAACTGTGTATGTAGGTGTACACGCATTCTATCTCTTGACAGTGTTAAACATAGACCGACACGATAATTGATTGACATTGAACACTAAAACCCCGACCTTCACCATAAGACCCTCAATCTGTAAGCGAGTCAAAGACGCACACAGTTTTTCTCTATTATCTGAAACGATTAAGAAATCATTGACAGGACAGCTTAAGAAAATATCAAAAATGCAGATAATAATTGGGTATTTTTGTATGCTAAGTATGACTATATTGTTATATAGTGTTATCCTTGATCGGAATTACCATTGTTAAAAGCAACCAGGATGCAATGTTGTGGAACAGGTCATAGAGGCCTGCAGTGTTGGTATTGTATCTAAAGTTCCATTTTCTGCCAGTTATACAAGATGATACTAAAGAAATATAAAAAGATTGGACAGGGAAAGTAGCATTCAAGGAAGACAGTCAACCACAAAACACAGAAACAAAGACGCAAACAGACAAATAAGAAGGCAAAAGTAAGTAAATTATGAAAACGACATCACAAACACCAAAGGGTTGACAATAGGGCTACCGCCTTGGAACGGTCAGTGGCAAAGTAGGCCACTGGGGGCTTAAACCGGTTTTGGCGTGCACCAAACCTCACACTTACCCTACTGTCATCCCATTAAAACAGGACAGTGTAAATACAGAAATCCCCGCCATGATCTAAGCCATAAAACGACATTTCAAAACATTGTGAATGTCAAAAAATCAATTATTTCGTATAGAATTTGGGTACTATATATATATAAAAAATCAAAACAAAAATCAAGCAGTCAGCATCAAATCACAACTACATCGCTTTTATTTACAGTCGTTAACATAGTTTTGCAGCTAACCTTTTAAATGTGGGTTAGTTTACTTGAAAATGATACACGTTCTTAGTTTATAGTGATTGGGGCATATAAGAATGTATTTGTAAACTTAAAAAATAGCATTCCTAGTCTTCCGAAAGTCCTGTAATTAGTTATAAGCATAAAAAAACATATTCCAAATATGATTTTTAACTAAAACAAATAGTTTCTGACCTTGATATAGTAAATAACACTCCTATGGAATGTGACGGTAACACATCCACATTTGGCTATGCTCCAGCAGGTCATGTTAATCATGTTATCACTGGTAATTTTGATATTGTTAATACACTTATCGGCATCTGTTTTCGAAAGGTTTTCGAAAAGTCCTAAGTATAGATTGCCTGCATCGATGTTAATGCCTGTGGTGCTCAGATTACCCGCTCCATTGAGGATTTTAGTATAAAACTCTCTTTCTACTTGGAAAAAGTAAATTTTTAAAATTATAGATACACGTATTAACTTTTTTAATGCTACACCCTCTTTACTTCCCCCGAGACCTAGGTTTTCCTTTCGTATTTTAAAATCGGGAATTAAAAAAAATCGTAAGACAATTGTTTTAGTTCCTGCTGATAAAACTACAGTTCAATCTACTAAGAATGATGTTTTGCCATACATATCACTCGGTGCACTACTTTCAAGGCTGGGGTAGACGAAAAGCATAACAAACTGCCAACCATGTACTGGATTCCTAAATTACATTACAATCCGTATAAGGTCCGCTTTATTTATTTTATTTTTAGTGCCTGCACCACCACAAACATTCCAAACGTTTAACTTCTTGTCTTACTGCCGTTAAAGATCACGTTAAACAATACTGTGCTAAAATGTATGAAAACTCTGGGATTGATTGGTTTTGTTCTATTAACATTTCAGGAGACGTTCTGGATCATATTTGCAATAAACGTCAAGTTTCATCTATAAGCAGTGATGACTTCTCTACACTATATACAACTTTATCACATCACCTTATCAAAGACAAGCTTATTGCTCTTATTCAAAAAATCGCTATGGAAAATACTACATTTTTTGCCTGTAATAATATTAAAGCGTGTTTTACTAACGGCAGTTAAGACTATTACACTATGTGAACTTGCCACGAAGTTTGTGAAACACTAATCTTCCTATTAGATAATATTTTCGTCAGGTATGGAACGACCTTTTATAGACAAATTGTTGGTGTCCCTATCGGTACGAACTTAGCACCCCTTGCCGCAGATTTGTTTTTATATTGTCATGAAAGAGATTTCATGTTGAGTCTTGCACCAGCTACTTAGGCAGATGTTATTGAAGCCATTAATGCCACCTCTCGGAATCTGGATGAAATATTGAACATTGACAACCCTTTCTTTTCTATTGTTGTTAATAATATATACCCTAAAGAACTTCAACTTAATAAAGCTAATATTTTAGATACTAACGCTTCTTTTCTCGATTTCCATCTCTCTATTAAAAATGGTGAAATAATCAGCAAAACATATGACAAGAGAGCTGATTAAAATTTGGATATTGTTAATTATCTCCATTTAGATGAGGATGTTCCCCAAAAAAATTATTATTGAGTATATGTGTCTCAACTTATTCGTTTTTCTAGAGCTTGTACTCAAGTTGAGGACTATAATATCCGTATTCTTTCTATATCTAAAAAGCTACTACATCAGTGCAACCCTTACCATAAACTTCGTAAAACCATTGCAAAATGTTATCGTAACCCTGATATTGTTTAAGTAGTCATGTACCAATTAATCGACTGTAACCGATCACCAATTACTTAGGAGGTCTCCGATTATGATGATCAATTATTTAAGTCAATAATCGATCATAGGTTAAAGATAAAAATTCAGATTAAGTACTTTTAAAATAGAAATGAAATTAGGGTTTACCTTAACTTTCCTCATTATCTTGCCTTAGACACTGACGTGAGTTTTGGACCTCTTTTAATAGTCCGTAAGTTTACTAATATTTTTTCTTATGGATCTTTGATACGATTCTATTTCGTATCTCTAATAAATACTTATTGGCCCTTATTTCGATTTTCACAGAATGGTATTACGCTCTATAAAAAACAATTATGAGTCTTTTAGCTAAAACTTTAAAAATAAATCTTTCACCTCTTCGGTTACACTCTGCGTCATCAATACAAATTCCACAAAATAACTCTTCATTTCTTAGAACTAAACCATATGTACGCCTTACACCTTTAAATCTTCATTCGGCAACCTCGTTTCATGTTCCTTCTAATAATATTACTAGGATTTTTAATAATAGCTCAAAAGTTTTTGTAACTCCTCTGGGATCACCTGTTTTGAGGAAATACCATATAAAGTCTCCTTTCAGAAGTCATTTAGTTCATTCAAGACGCAGGGTGTTTCCTTCTATTTATAAGTGCAATGCTAAGAGGTGCAGTTGTTGCAATTATTTATCGTGCAAGTCCACCATTAAATCAGCTGTTAATGGTAGATTGTTTAATGTATGTCTAGCTTCTAATGTTGATTGACGTACTACTCACGTCATTTATGTTCTGACTTGAAATGCACCACTTTGCGGTATACAATATGTTGGACAAACAGGTCGATCCTTAAAGGTTAGATTTCGTGAACACAAATATAATGCAAGTAATCCTAAAAAGTTAAAAAATTACTTGTACCAACACTTTCGTCAGTCAGGTCATAATTTTAATTACGTAACTGTTCAACCGGTTGAATATTTATTTTTTGATAATGATGCTACTAAAAGCTTCAAAATAAAAGCTAGACATATTGCAGAACTTAAGTGGATGAAAAACTTACAGACACCTTATCCACTCGGCCTTAATGACAATATTTATCAAGAAGGAAATATTTCTAAAGATCCAAAAATTGACATTTTTTCTATATTTTCTATTCGAAAGCGTAAATCTAGGTCTCATGGTCTTAGGCGTAATGGTAACATCAAACGTAAATCGCGTGTAATTATTTCTGTCGCTGATTTACATACTATTTTTATACAATCTGGAAAGCACTTTATGCTTTCACGGCTTACCTCTTTGTCTATTTCTTCACTAAAGTTGATCGACGAGGAAGCCGACAACATTTTCATTCGTACAGATCCTTTGTATAACACTGCTTCCATAGTTCAAAGCTACACACAATATGTTCTCAGACCCCATATTGACAAGGAGTCTGATCACGTCAGGCATTTTCTAAAACTACTATATATTAATACAGGTATTGATTTCATTGACATGCCTAGTATTTTTCGGGATACTCATGTAGTTGATTCTATCCCAAAATGTTTCAAAAATTCCGAAAGTCCTGTAATTTGTTATAAGTATAAAAAGCCTATTAGAAATATTATTTTCAACTACAACAAAATAGTTTCTGACCTTGATATAGTACATAATACTCCTAAGGAATGTGAATGCAAAACATCAAAATTTTGCTATGCTCCAGCAGGTCATGTCATCACTGGTAATTTTGATATTGTTGATAAACGTATTCGACTTTTGTTTTCGAAAGGTCCTAAATATAGATTACCTTCAACTATTGATTTTAATGCCTGTCGTGCCCAGATCGCCCACTCCATTGAAGATTTTAGTATAAAATGGTGTCGTAGAGAACATGCGGACCCAAAATCGCTTTCTACTTGGAAAAAGTCTATTCTTAAAATTATAGATACACGTATTAACTTTTATAATGCTAGCCCCTCTTTACTACCTCCGAGACCTAGGTTTTCCTTTCGTAATCTAAAATCGGGAACTCAGGAATTTCATAATAAATTTGTTTTAGTTCCTGCAGATAAAGCAGCTAATAATGTAATTATTGTTTGACGCCTACATTACGTCAATATTTTATCTCTGGAACTCCGCAGCACCAATTCGTATACTCCAGTTAATTCTACTGAGGATGATGTTGTTTCCGCACATATCACTCGGTGCACTACTTTCAAGGCTGGTGTAAACGATAAGCAAAATAAACTGCCTACCATGTACTGGATTCCTAAATTACATAAAAATCCGTATAAGGCTCGCTTTATTTCTAATTATAGTGCCTGCACCACAACAAACTTCTCCAAACTTTTAACTTCTTGTCTTACTGCCGTTAAAGATCACGTTAAACTATATTGTGATAAAACTTATGAAAACTCTGGGATTAATTTATTTTGGTCTATAAAAAATTCAGGAGACGTTCTTGATAAAATTTTCAATAAAGGTCAAGTTTCATCAATAAGTACTTCTCTACACTATATTCAACCTTACCACATCATCTTATTAAAGACAAGCTAATTTCTCTTATTCAAAAAACATTCGCTAGAGAAAGTACTACATTTTTGGCATGTAATAATATTAAAGCGTTTTTCACTAACGGCAGTTTAGGCAATTAAACTATGTGGACTTGCTATGAAGTGTGTGAAGCACTCATCTTCTTATTAGATAATATTTTCGTCAGATATGGTACCACCGTTTATAGACAAATTGTTGGTATCCCTATGGGTACGAACTGTGCATCACTTGTCGCAGATTTGTTTTTAATTTGCTATGAAAGGGATTTCATGTTGAGTCTTTCACCAGATACCCAGGCAGATGTTATTGAAGCTTTTAATGACACCTCTCGGTATCTTGATGACATACTGAACATTGACAACCCTTTCTTTGCAACTATGGTTCATAATATTTATCCTAAAGAACTTCGGCTTAATAAAGAAAATATATCTGATAATAACGCTTCTTTTCTCGATTTAGATCTCTCGCTTGAAAATGGTAAAATAATTAGCTAAATCTATGACAAGAGAGATGATTTTAATTTTGACATTGTTAATTATCCCCACTTGGATGGGGATGTTCCCCGAGCAACTTCTTATGGGGTGTATCTGTCTCAACTTATTCGTTTTTCTAGAGCTTGTACTCGAGTTGAGGACTTTAATATTCGTAATCTTTGTATAACTAAAAAGTTACTCAGTCAGGGTTACCGTTACCATAAACTTCGTAAAACCTTTGCAAAATTTTATTATCGTAACCCTGATATTCTTTCCAAATATAAATGTAATTTAAGGACTCTTCTGCGACAAGGACTATCACAACCTGAATTCTATGGTGATGTGATTTTTAAACTTCGTAAGATTCTTTGTCATGATCACTTTCACACTATCTTTGTTAAACGTGTTAAAAAGTTTATCAAAAGAGGTTATGACCCTATCATTTTGCAACGTACTGCATGCTTGGTGGAGGACCCTTTTACAGTTCGCCACTATGCTTTCCTCTTTAATTGTACGATGACCGGACAGGCTGTGGACCCTATGATGACGCCTACCTAAAGCCCATTGGGACGGTGGCGTTTGATGTTTGTCCATGATCTTTCCTGTCGTGCCCTTAATGGTGTATTCTCTTACTGCTCTGGCTTCTGCCAAGTCATTGAGTACCTTCATTGTGGCTTTCTAGGCTATTGGTTTTTTGTATTATATTTACACGAGCATATTTGTGTTTTACTTATATTGCCTATTGATGCTGCCTTGTTGGTTAGAGATTAGATCATGGCGGGGATTTCTTTATTTACACTGTCCTGTTTTAATGGGATGACAGTAGGGTAAGTGTGAGGTTTGGTGCACCCTAGAACCGGTTTAACCCCCAGTGGCCTACGTTGCCACTGATCGTTCTAAGGCGGAAGCCCTATTGTCAACTCTTTTGTGTTTGTGATGTCGTTTGCATTTTTTATTACTTTTGCCTTTTCGTTTGTCTGTTTGCGTGTTTGTTTTTGTGTTTTGCGGTTGACTGTCGTCCTTGAATGCTGCTTTCCCTGTCCGATATCTTTATCCTTGTTGATTATGCAGGAGACAACAGTTAATACACTTGTGAAAATGTGCATATGAATTTATACTAGATACGAATTGTTTTGCTGTTTAAAATGAAATAACAGTGTCATAAGAAACAAGACGAAAGATTATATAATTAATCAGAAATCATTAAAAATTCAAGGTCTGATACAATCTCTACCCAGAGTTGTCGCTCCTTGCATACACATACACCTCTGTCAACGTCTCGTCAAATACCAAGAATCTTGGCAAACGATGAAAACCGATGAAAATGCAAAATGTAATGATTGCACTAATATTTTTTCTAAATTAACTGTATATGAAATGCTTGAATTACAAAGGAAAACAAGCTATGCATCCGAGATAAACAGATTTCCTGTCACACACAATCAACACTTTGTTTCTGTATAGAGTGATGCAAGGACTGCAATGTTGTTGTTTAGACGACTTTCCCTTTTTGTTTGGAAACTGGTCCATGGCAGTATGTAAAGTAAATAAATACACAATATGTTCTGCAGTCATGTATTAGGCATATATAATCTCTATTTTAGGTTATCGGCTTATCCTTCCAAAAAGAAAAAAAAGAAAATAAAATGGCATTATTGTGTTTAACAAATTTAGGTTCAAGCCATTGTTGTTTTAAAATCGATATTTGGGTTACTGATAATGTAAAAGGTTACCATATTGGGGTCATTTGATGATTGTTGTTGACCATATTTGGGTTATTGGTCATATTTGGGTCATTTGGTGATTGTTGTTGAACATATTTAGACAGTGAGCTAGACAATTTTTCTCTACCATCTCAGGTGGCAAATTCTTACTGGTACCATGTTATGAAGTACAATGTAGAGAAAAAAATTCCATGACAGCAGTGCTAACAGGGTAGCGGTTTCCTTTTATAAGAGTTACCTCCCTCTTTTAAACAAAAATCATCATTCTTTAAAAAATCGTTATCTCTAAAACCTCAAGTGCTAGATGTCTAATATATTGCATGTGCCATAAGCTTATAACCCGCTACACAATTGTAATGGTGCATTTGAGGTCATATTTGACCCCGTCCCAGGGACCACATATTAATGGACAATCCTTTAAAAACAAACCTTTTCTAGAACTAAAAGAGCTAGATGTCTAATATATTGCATCTAGTATACGCTTATAGTCATCTACAAACATTGCCAAAATGGTGACCCTGGAGTCACATATGGCCACATTCAAGGTGTTACGTATTTACATGGAGCTATATATAAACATATTTAAAAACAATCTTCTCTGAAACTACTAGAGGTAGACGTCTGATATTTTGCATTGAGCATAAGCTTATGGTTCTCTACGAAATATGTTCACATGGTGACCATTGACTCAAGTTTCGTTAGGTGTCCTATGAGTAAAGCCATTAAAGTAAAGCATTTAAAAATCTCCGAATCTACATGAGCTAAGTGCCTAATATTCTGCATGTAATATAAACGTATGGTCCTTTAACTAGTTCGTTCAAATGGTGATACTCAGGAAAATTGCTGTTGTAGTTGTTTCATGAACATGTGAGCATTTTGAGGCGAGGCCGAGTCAAGGCCCTTTGGCCTCTTGTTTATTTTTTGCAGTTGTACACGTTTTTTACTTCATAAAATCACTTCTTAGTTAGGTTTAAAAAAAGCAATACTTATCAAGAATGGGAATTTTGATGAGGTGTTACATTATAAAGACCTAAATTAATTAAAACAATTGAAACTGTTATCGTAACTAAATGTCCAGTTTAACGATGTTTACAAGTCGCATGTCTTATGAATCTACCCAACAAAACCGCAAAGGAGACTGCTGTATTGTCATGGCAAAAATATTTATGGACCTATTTGGTATTTACAAGGAGCTTTGGATAAAATAAATTGACTACTGTAGTTTTGTTAGCAGCATTGTCAGCATCTGTATATACCTAAAATGAGAAAAATAGTCCGATACCAACCACAGTACTCAAACGCAATTGCACCGTAGGTTAACACTATGCTACAAACTACAATATAGGGAAAAATATTTGTGAACTACAACGGACAGACAACCTTCGGACGAACTACGGCAGGGCGCCTAGTTAGGACGAGATACACAGAAATCATGCGTATGCATTCACTCCTTAGCTGCAACATACGTTGATGAACTGTATCTCTACATCATAACACACTCATCTGGAGGCACAATTGACATATAGACGCATACATACATACAGTTATAGCTCATATGAGTGGGCCACATTTAAGCATTTAACCACACTATATATAGATGGGGAATAACATTTGTACAGTGCTACAGTTTATAAAAATCCAATCGCTTTCGGCTTACGCCTTCATCAGGGGTAACAAACACGAAAAGATCAAATACGAAACAATAAAACAATAAAATAAACGGCAGTTTAAATAAAACTCTTTAAAAAACAACTTATCGTTTGGCAGTGTTGCAGGGATTGCTTACTTTGAATAGACACTCTGGAGCCAAATGTGATTCTAATAAAAGAACATATCTGGTTGAATGAGGGTAAAACTGTACGCTGACATATAGTTATGAAAAGAGAGTAAAGATGTGAAAAAGATAACACAAACCCTACCTCAACACCTAACACCTATAATCTATACTGCAGGATACAGTATCAAGCAATTCCAAAGCTAATAAAAGCAATGAATAAGGCTAAACAAATAAAATAAAATAAATGAAGATATGTTGATCAAGGGAAATAACACAAGTACTAATAATAGAACTTTGCTGGTAGGATGAAGGTAAAATTATACTCTGACATTTATGATTAGTTATGAAGAGAGAGTGTGTAAGTGAATAACCCTACCGCAATACCTATGACATAGAATCGATACTGCAGGATAAAGTAAAAACATCTCTAAAGCTAATTAGACTTTTGAATAAGGCTAACATAATATATAAATGGCGAAAATTGGATCAAAGGAAGTAATTAAAACCAGAGTATGTGTGTATACATTTATATATTCTGTAAGATGTATCTAGTCCCCTAGCGGATTCCTACTAGATGTTTTTGTTTAAGCCTCTTATCCAGTACGTTTCACGCAATTTACGTTCTGCGTCGGTCCAATTTGGAAAACTGTCATTGCATGTCAGAGACAAGTCGTTGAACGTGTGGCCTTTTGAACTGAAGTGTTCAGCCGCTGGCGACCTATCAAACTACGTAATTTACAATTGGAGCGATAGAGGTTGAATCGGAGGTTCAACGCCTGGTTCGTTTCACCGACATACTACTTTTTGCAAATCAAGCACGTCATTAAGTAGATGATGTTTGCGGATTTGCAGTTTGTGACATTTTTTATTGTATTTTTGGCACCGAGTGAAGATAAGAAATAGTTTGCGGGAGACATGTATTTGCAAGTCTGACATCTTGATGTATGGCAAGGGCCTGACTGTCCTTTGGTCTGAGTATTGGAGTTTCAACTTGGCCGCAACAAGGATGTCGCGGAGACTTTTAGGTCTACTGTACGCAATAATGGGTTTTCTAGGCAGCATTTTGTTCAGACGAACGATTCCTCTATGTGTGACCAGTGTTTATTAATAATCTGTTTCACATTGGGAAGGTCAGGATGGTATGTAAGCACGAAAGGTAAAGTTTGCTCTGAACTGTTTGTCTTCGACTGGTATTCAAGGAGTTCTTTTCTGTTGCGGTTCCGTGCTTTGTCTATTGCACTGACAATGTCTGTCTTGCAGTAACCTCGCCTTTTAGGTGCTCCGAAAGTTCGCTTGCTCTGATTTCGAATGTATTGGTGTTTGGACATATTCGTCTAATACGAAGGGCAAGACTGAACGGTATGCGACAGTGTTTAGGGTGGAAACTGTTGGGCAGAAGGTACTGGTGTGTGTCCGTGGGTTTGGAGTAGAGGTCAACAATAATTACATTGTTCTCTATATGTGAAACGGTGTCTAGGAACACGTGTTTCTCACTGGAAACCTCTGCTGTAAATTTGATTGAGGGACGGAATGCATTGACCTTGTCTATAAATGCTTGTAAAGCGTCTGGACCATGACACCATTGCATATCAACATCGTCAATGAAAAGTAACCACGACAAATGTTTCAGTGGTACAGATAGGAGAAGTTGTCCTTCCAGTCTGCCCATAAAAACATTGGCATATGAAGGTGCCATTTTGTCCCCATGGCGGTGCCTTGAACCTGGAGGTAGATTTTCCCATTAAATACGAAATTGTTGCACTTGAGGATAAGCGTGAGGAGCCTAACAAGTTTGCTGGTGGGTGGATCTTTATGAACTCTACGATCCCATGCCTCCTTACAAGCCAAACTACCCTCTTCGTGAGGAATGTTGGTGTAGAGAGATGTAACATCCAATGATACCAGTTGAGTGTTTTTCGGGACTGATATGTTGGACTCTAGTCTCCGAAGATAGTCTGTGGTGTCTTTGATATAAGACATGGGGTCTCAGGTGAAAGTCTATAAATTCTGATATATTTTCTGTGGGATGATCGTTTGTCGATAAAATTGGTCGACCGGGATTACCTGGTTTGTGAATCTTTGGTAAAGGATAAAATCTGCCTGCCTTGGGATTGGGAACTAGGAGGTAGTCCATATTGGTCTGACTAATATGACCTTGTTCAAACAGTTCTGTTACAGCATTGGTCACTTCGGCAGCAAACTCTAAAGTTGGGTCATAGTCTTCAGAGATATACTGGTCTCTATCCTTAGCGACCACTGCTGAACCTTTGTCCGCAGGTTTGATTATGATATCTGTTCTCTTTTCAGTGAGTTGAGCGCAATTTGTTCTGCTCTAGATATCTTCTGATGGTGTGAGTTAGGTGGCTGGTATGCTGTGATATCTGCCTCTACGTTTTGAATGAACGAGTTTACCTGACTGTCTGGGTGGTTGCCAGTCACTTCGGAGTTTAAATTTCTTATATCTCTCAGTTTCTTGTGTGGTGTTTATGTCTGGTTGACTATCTGGCTGTGTGCTCATAGACTTATTTGTATGGAGTGACTGGTCCGGCTGAGAAGTGGTATTATGAGGTGTAACACTGTTGTCATGCCCGAAATCGGGTTTCTCGAAATGAGATTTGAGTCTCAGCCTTCTGCTAAACACGTTAGTATCTTCCATAAGGCTGCCTCTGTCATAACATTTGGTGCGTAGGCAGAAGTTCAAACCTTTCACCAAAAGGGTTTCCTCGGACTTAGTGAGTTGTGTATTGGAAAGATTAAGTGCTACATGTGATTTGAGAGACTTTGCCTCACCGCCGTTGGCAGATGTATATCTTGAGCGTTTATATTTCCGTTTGCGTGCATGTTTGCTAGCTGGACTGTTTGCAGTAGTAGGCATGTCATTGGGTGCGGTTAAACCTTGTAAGGAGGCATGGGATCCTAGAGTTCATAAAGATCCACCCACCAGCAAGCATACTTGTTAGGCTCCTCACGCTTTTCCTCAAGTGCAACAATTTCGTATTTAAGCGGGAATTGACCTATTCGAAAATTCGAGTACGCATATGAACTATGTATATTTGTAAATTTGAAGATATTTGCGATTTGAATCTGAATTTTGTTTTGCCGTTATTTAAACATGTTTTTAATAATAACATCTCAAATATGGCTATGTTTGACGTTTTTCATAAAAGTCCCGTTGTACCCAGTTTTCAACGTTTTTGACATTTTTAGAGTGTTAGGCTAGTCACATGTAATTACTTTTTATATCAAACTGTTTGTCTTGATGAGACTTTTCAATTGATACATAAATTATTTCATTTACAGTAAGACAGTAAGACATAAAATAATATTTATATAATTTCCCTTTTCTTTGAATTTTTACCGTGAAATTTTAAGGAAAAACGAAGTTAAAGCCTTTTATCTTTTAAACGGCTTCATAAAAATCTGCACAATTGTAATAAGTTTTAGGGGATTTAATTTCCTATCGGAATATAACATAAAATTTGAAAACCAACACTTTTTTAAGGATAATCTTTTGTTACCCATACTTTAATCTTCACAATGATCCATGCCGGTATTGGAGATCAGTCACAAGTTCCACAATATTCGTTCGCTTAAATACACTTTTATTCTGTGTATTAAACACATGTGGCTAGCAAACGATCCCATATCTGGAATAAAACACCGATTCAGTTTTTCAACATTTCAAATCATCCATTCGCGTATTTTGAAATAAACATCTGTCAAAACCACATCTCTACCTAGCCTCTATGCTCATACTCTCCAAAGAAATAATCCTGAGAAACACAGTAAAATACTTACTATTCATGACAACACCCTACTACTTTAACCTCAGGTTAGATTTAACAGTGAAATAGAAACTAATCTTGAGAAAAACACATGCAAACTAGAAACTCTGGATTCTTTCAAGGAACTATTTCAGTATCGTACGAACCGAAAGTACTTCCTGACATGGAATTCCAGTTTCAGCTGGAAGAGACATTATATCTCTTTGAAACAGACGGTAATTGTTTTCCATATTCAACACATATTGACGACGCTCTTAAACAAAAGCCTGATCTGGTTTATTGGTGTGTGTTTGTACAATGTTTTATTGGATGATCTGGTTTATTGGTGTGTGTTTGTACAATGTTTTATTGGATGATCTGGTTTATTGGTGTGTGTTTGTACAATGTTCTATTGGATGATCTGGTTTATTGGTGTGTGTTTGTACAATGTTTTATTGGATGATCTGGTTTATTGGTGTGTGTTTGTACAATGTTTTATTGGATGATAACTCGTTTCTAAACTCTTTATGTTGTACACTAAGGTGAATTTGTGTTAACACACTGCTTACTTTATAACTTAAAGGGACACCCGGCAATTTTGATGTTTTAAACTCGTGGCATCCCGTTAGTTTTTCTACATAACCTGCAAATCTAAAAATCATTATAAATAATTATTGATTAGTTCATGTCAAAATAAATTGTTGTTTTTTACTATGAATTGCTGATTATAGTGTAGCGATAATATTTTTAAGCTAAGGTTGAATAACGAAGAAATAATGAAAACTCCAAATTGTATTATATTTATATATGCCAGCAGATATAACGTCAAACTGATACTGAATTGATAAATCGAGGAGTATTGTCTTGTGTCCCATTAAAACGTTATTATCATGTACTCTTTGTAACGAGTATACACATGAATACCAGTTCCAAATTCTTAATTTCACTTATGTTGTAGTGACAACTGACGTTTTTTTTTAAAATTTGTTGGGACCACCTAGAAAATGGATAACTATGATATCATTGGAAAGCATAAACCCTCTCCAACAAGGATCAGTTGAAATTACTTGCGCGAAGTGGTACGATTTTTGGCAGTCAACGGTTAAAAAAACATGACCCTCATAAAACAAAGTAAATATTGTTTTAAACATAAATCACCAAAGAGATGAATGAACAAACTCTAAAGCAATCTTTTGCAAAAAAATGTGTTAGGTATTTTGTTTTCAACTTTCAATAGAACAAATATTCCATATATGTCACTTATTTTTGAAAACAAACCCGATAAATGGATGCATCAAGGGTGATAATAAAATTAAACAAGAGCTGTCGGAGAACAGCGCACCTCGACTCTTCGATTTTTCAGAGAATAATAAATTTATAGCTAGTATATACCATCAGAAAACAAGGCTACAACAATGTGGGGGTGGGGTTGGGAGCACAACATAACTATGTGTAAGAATTGACCAAAACTACACAGAAATATGTAAAAAAAAAATGAGTTTTGAGTGGGGTGCGGGGTGGGGGTGGGAGAGAGGCGGGGGTGGATGGTGGGGGAGGTGGCGGTGGTGAGGGCAACATAAATGTGTAAGAAGCTATGTAATAATTCACCAAAACAACACAAAAATATGAAGAAACAAATAATTAAAAAATCGAGTTTGAGTGGGGATTGGGTAGAGGCGGTGGCTGGGGACGGCAACATATATGTGTAAGAATTGACTAAAACAACAAAGAAATATGTAAAAAAAAAAGAAAAAAGCTTCAAGTGTGGGAGGGGGTGGAGTGAGAGGCGGGGGTGGGGGCGGGGCGGGGATGGGGCAACATATGTGTAAGAATTGACAAAAGCAACACAGAAATATGTAAAAAAAATATAGTTTCAAGTGGGGGTGGGGTGGTGGGGAGCTGAGGCGGGAGTGGGTTAGGTGCGGGGGAGGGGGCAACATATATGTGCAAGAATTGACTAAAACAACAAAGAAATAAGTAAAAAAAAAAGTTTCAAGTGTGGGTGGTGGGGGGTTTGAGAGGTGGGGGTGTTGACTAAAACAACAAAGAAATAAGTAAACAAAAAAAGTTTCAAGTGTGGGGGGGGAGAGAGGTGGGGGGTGTGGGGGTGGTGGGCAGGGGGGAGCGGGGGAGAGGCTGGAGTGTGTTGGGGGTGGAGGGGAGGGGGCAACATATATGTGTAAGAATTGATTAAAACAACAAAGAAATATGTAAAAAAAAAATTAAAAAAAGTTTCAATTGGGGGGTGAGAGGCGGGGGTGGGGGCGGGGCGGGGGCAACATATATGTGTAAGTATTGACAAAAGCAACATAGAAATACGTAAAAAAACAAACAAATAGTTTCAAGTGGGGGTGGGTCGGGGTGGAGCGTGGGTGGGGGAGAGGCGGGAGTGGGTGGGGGCGGGGTGGAGGGGCAAAATATATGTGTAAGAATTGACTAAAACAACAAAGAAATATGTAAAAAAAAATTCAATCTGAGGTGAGGGGAGTGAGAGGCGGGGTGTGGGGGGGGTGGCGGGAGGGAGAGGAGCAACATATATGTGTAAAAATTGACAAAATCAACACAGAAATATGTAAAAAAAGGTTTCAAGGGGTGGGGCGGGAGCGGGGTGAGAGGCGGGTGTGTGAATGGGGCGGGGGGAGGGGGCAACATATTATGTGTAAGAATTGACTAAAACAACAAGGAAATATGTAAAAAAAATAGATTTTCAAATGGGAGCGGGGGGGGGGAGGGGGGAGAGGCGGAGTGGTTGGTGGGGAGGGGGGGGTGGGGGAGGGGTCAAAATATATGTGTAAGAATTGACTCAAACAACAAAGAAATATGTAAACAAATAAAAAAATTAAAAAAGTTTCAAGTGGTGTGGGGGGGTGGTGCAGAGACGGGGTTCGGGCAGCAACATTATATGTGTAAAATTGACAAAAACAACACAGAATTATGTAAAAAAAAATAGTTTCAAGTGGGGTTGGGGTGGGGGGGGACGGGGTGAGAGGCGAAGTGGGTTGGGGTGGGGGGCAACATATATGTGCAAGAATTGACTAAAACAACAAAGAAATATGTAAAAAAAATAAAAGTTTCAAGTGTGCTGGGGTGGGGTGAGAGGGTGAGAGGTGGGTGGGGTGGGGGGCGGGGAGGTTTGCAACATATATGTGTAAGAATTGACTAAAACAACACAGAAATATGTAAAAAAAAAAAAAAAAAAGTGTGGAGGGGAGTGGGTGTGGGGTAGGGGGAGGGGGAGCCCATGTCCCAATATGGGTGAAGTAATAAGATGCATAATGCTATAACAAATCCAAACCAAAATTATAGATATATACATGCTTACATGCAAACCTAGATCTGCCTTTATTGCACATTTTATGGGAGCCCAGAATTTGCAGAAGACAAAATTACTTATCCAACCCTTTACAACATACTATAAGGAAACCAATTCAAAATTTAGTTCAGCTAGGACATTGTAAGAGATATAGACCTGTAAACACAGCTTACACGCAAACTTTGATGTGAAACAGATATATGTTAAGGGCGTTGGGTTCCATGGGAGCCCAGGGGTTACAGGGACCAAAATTACTTAAGCAGCCCTTACGATAATGCTATAAGGAAGCTAATGGCCAAATTTGGTTGTGCTTGCTAGGGTAAGAATTGTAAGAGATATAGACTTTTAAACACAGCTTACACGCACAATTTGATGTGAAATGGGGCACATTTCATAATTGGGTTCCATGGGAGCTCATGGTTACAGGAACCAAAATTGCTTATGCAGCCCTTAAGATAATGCTATAAGAAGACCATGAACAAATTTGGTTGTGCTAGGATATGAAATGTAAGAGATATAGACTTATAACACAGCTTACACGCAAACCTTGATTGTGGGACGCCGACGCCGACACCAACGCCGACGCCGACGCCGACGCCGGGGTGATTACATAAGCTCTCTTATTCTTCGAATAGTCGAGCTAAAAATGATCAAACATATGCAGATTCGCATTTATCGTAAACCACTGATGGATTGATATCAAATGAAGTATTAAGTCTTACTGATTACATTCTGCATCTAACATGTGTTTTAAAATACATTAATTTAAAGAAAACGTTTCTAAAACGAGTTATGGTGAAATCATTACACACCTGGAAATCAGTTTTATGAAGATTTATTATGTTTCTAAATTTAATATTTGTTGTTTGCGTTTAACAAGTTTAAATTTAACTATGTTTTATTATATGTGTTATTAATTGCCTACATTAAGCTTTAAGATGGATATCACTGTATTGAACTATTTAATTTTTTAACTCACACACAAATATGTGTACGATTTTGAATACGTATTTAAGAAAAATCAAACACTTTTAAAAAAAAACATATTAAACACATTTTTATTTTAAAGCAAACGAGATACCATAAAAGATATAGTATTAGTTACAATTCGATTGTATTAGCATGCTTAAGGCTTCACTTAAAATATATCTGTGTATCATACACATAGTATAATCCATATTTGATACACTCTGTATTAATTTCTTTTTTATGCATATACCGTTTATATACCAACACGTTTGACATTTGTTGATGTGTTTTAATTTGCCCTTATACCCATTTATCTTCTATTAATTCCAAATAAAAAGCACTTTTAATTATTATCTCATCTGTAATCTATATCTTCATGCCAAGTTTTGTCGGTGTGTTCTTGGGCAAGACCCTTTCCCTTAGCCTCGTCCGTCGGATGTGGACGTAAACCGGGCAGTCCCCGTGTATCGGTCTATCCTCCGAGCACGTTAAGGAACCATAGGAATCTATTCGATAATAGTAGAAGGGCACGTTCCCGGATTCCTATGTATCCTTCCCCCTCTCTCTGGGGCGGCTCTAAATACCTATACTGTGTTGATGAGCCGTTAAACAACATTCAATTCAATATCTTCATTATATTCAACATGGTTGTCAAGAAAACAACCATTGTTATTTGTCTTTTTGATAAATGAAGTTCCACGTATATCCATGGCTTGTGCATATGTTATCCATTCCTTTCGTTAACATCTACTTAACACTGTATTGTCAAAAGTGGTGACCAAGTGGTAAACACGTTCAACTCTGAATCCGGATATCACGGGTCTGAGACTCACTGGTGCCCACGCGATACTTTGGTGTCATTAGGCAAGACTCTAGCCTCGTTCGTCGGACGGGGAGTGTTAACCGGGCTGTCCTTGTATAGGAGTCTATCCTTCGAGCACTTTAAGAACCATTGGAATAAATTCGATAGTAAGCGTATCGTTAGTAAGCGTAATAACACATTAATTTTCCTAAACTGTTCCAATGCGATACAAGGTGTCAACGCTTTTATATGTATAGTTACATACTTTTCTTCTTGTAATTGTTGTTTGTTTCAAATTTGTGAATTTCCTGTTCGACTTGGGAGACGCTGCTGTTGTCCATATGTTTTCAGCAATGGCAACTTTTACAGTATACAGAATACACTATTACATCTCCCATTGTGATTTTAATCTTTTGCATTGCTAAAGTGTTATGTTTTGTTCTTAAGTTACATTTCCACTTCACTAAGCATGACAATGTTAAGTTCTCCTTGATATTTTCCTATACGATAGCATCATTGTACTGGGCTTGGGGTTAGCTTTGTTACAAAAGTGTTCGTCTGATTTACACTTACAACGCTCAACTAGAGCCAGTCGATGGAAGCCTTTGCATATCTCAAGTCAGTCCTTGACCTTGATGGTGAAGGTCAAATTTCAGAACTGCATTGACATTCCCTCATCCTCAACTTGAACGATCTAGAAGGATTTCTATGCACAAGCCATTTTCAGGCAAAACACTAAGTCCTGACCTTGACCTTGATGATGAAGATCAAATTTCAGACCTGTTGTGACAACCTCGGTCTTCAACAAGCTTCCCATAGCGTTTCAGCTTCTTACCTCGAATGGTCTGGAAGGAGTTCGTCCAAAAGTATTTTTTTGAAGAAAAAAATGAGTTGTGAACTTAGACGGTCAAGGTCAATAACTACTGATGTAGCAACAAACCAAACAAGAGATACAAGTAGCAGACTCGGTTTTATTGATTCTGTTCATGAGAGGTAATGTAAAGTTCAACACCTCTCACGCCTCCTAACACTGGTTTAAGCAAATATTCTACTTTAAGGCCACAAAGATTGGGCTTGGTGATCCCAAAGGATCAGTAAGTAATAACACTACTAATTTGTAGTCTTTTTTACGGCCGCCACACAGTACTAAATAAATGCTAGTGTGAATGTCATTAAATACTGAACAAGGAATTTCTTGGAAGCAAGAATCACAAACAAGAGATAAAAGTAGCAGACTTATCTTAAATAAATACCCTTTTGACCTAATCAAAATTTCTGTAAAGACGGATTTTTAATATCTCGAACCGTTCAGGAGTAGTTCCGTCCAGAAGGTCGTGACGGACGGGCTGACAGAGTGACGGCGGGACTGCTTCAAAAAACAATATATCCGATTTCTTGCCAAAAATGCGGTTATCATGAATGACATGTTGTTTCTTATGGCAGAACGTATGATGCTGTGGAACATGACCGTTTACAGCTGCAAATGCATGAGAAGATCTGATGCCATTTCTCCCCAAAAATCCGTTTATCACTCATTTCCGATCATGTCTAACAAGGAACTCAGGCTCTTGTTTTAAATTATCGGCATTCATCATTAGTGTTGCTTGAGTCGAAGCATGTCTTACAGAGAGCTTAAAACTGCCTTCACATCATGGTGGAAGCTTTGTTAAACAGATACATTTTAATCCGACAACTTCATTCATAGTTTATCTAAACTATGTGAAACACTGCTCAATGTCCCTTGGGTCTTACGAAAATGGCTGCTAAAGACCTGTTTCAAAAGCCCCTGTCATAGCATGAGTCATCTTTAATTGTTACTCTATTTTTAAGTTAGAAGCACTATTTACCTTCCATTCACCTTGATAATTGTTTTA